>JAIUCV010001148.1:0-169082 GCA_026724425.1 Erythrophleum ivorense
GTTCTTGGAGTTTCAATTTTTTTCTTAATGGGAAAGCCACTTGGGAGGCTTTTTAAGAGTCTTAGGAGCTCAAGGAAACATTCAAATAGCTAAGAAATTACTCACACAAAATCAAATTTTCTAAAACCCTAAAGAAGCCTACACTTTTCTATCTTGTTTTTCATAGGTTTTTCTTGCAATTTCTTGCCATATTCCTCTTCCTCATGGTCTAAAACCCTAGTTCCTATCTTGTTGTTGGACAAAAATCCTCTCGCTATATGGTTCTATTCTTGGCCAAAATACACACATCCATGGAGCAAGGAGAAGAAGCAACGACAACAAGCAATTACCTTGGTTTCAAGTGTGCTTTCAAGGCTTCTTCTTCTTGTTTTACCTCTTCTCAAAATTTTTGAACTGCCCCTCTAAGTTTTGGACCAAAAACAGAACCAATCATCTCAAGAAAACCATAGAAAGAAAAGCATGGAAGGAGAGGAGCAAGATTGGAAGAAGGAAGAGCATGAAATTCCATGGATTTACCTACCTTTTCCTTGATTTTTCTCCTTTTTTTCTTCCTCTCTTAGTGCGCCTCAAGAAGCTGGTTATTTTCAATATTTTAGGTAGAGGAAAGTCGTGCTATATAAGGGAGAAAAGAAAGGAGAAGTGTGTGGAAGCTTCAAAAAACTCACTTTTTCCAAAATTTCAATTTCATCCTTCCGTGATGGCAATTTTGTTTCGACTTCGTTTTAGCTCTTTTTTGAGAACCATATTTTCCATTATGAAATTGAGATTCCTAATTTAATAAAATGCCTTTGGAATCACTCAATTTAGAGCTAAAACCTTCCCAAACAAATTCATCAAAGTTTGGGCTTTACCAGTCCTAGGGCTTCTCATGGTTTTTGGAGCCTCTGAGAACTCTAAGCAACTCAAATTTCTCATTTAAAAAGCCCTTCTATGTTTTTTCCAAAAGTTGCACTTAATTACAAAAATGCCATTACTTTTTGTCAATTTTCGTCACAAATTGTTTCTCCGTCCTAACTCCATTTTCTTTTCGTCTGAGCCTAGAATTATCATTGTTTAAAGCCTAAGACTTTACCCAAATTTTTTAGGATTTTATCTAGCTCATTTTGAAGGACTTGCTTGTATACAGCTCATTTTGTTGTTTTACGAAAATTATGTTTGTTACACCCAACAAGCCTAGAACAAGCATCACACAATTTTACATCCTTTAGTAATTAAGGGATCACATATCCATCCATCAATTTCACCAAGAATTAAGTAAAAAACACTTACCCAGTCTTCCAAAGAGCTAAAGATACTAACTTAAGCTCCAACAACCAAGAACAATCAATAGGTCACTTCACATACTTCAATTTTTGCACATATGCATAATCCATATCAAAATTTAGTCCATATAGTGAAATTTGAACACTTTAATCTACAAAATGCAAGGATATACTTACCCACACAATGAATCATCACTTCCTCTTGAATTTTTGCACATTAAATAGCCATATATCGAAATTCAACCCAAATTACTGAATTTTAGCACATACACATCATAAAATGAAGGGGAATACTTACCTAATATTCCCATTAGCCTTTAGCTTTGAAATCCATACAAGAAAATACCAAAAACACCAACTTTTAGACTTAGGATAAATCTATCAAATGGGAAAACCAATTAGACTAAAAACAAGTTTTATAACACTTACCTTAGCCAAGTCTCCCTCTGGATCAATAGATCAAGCTCCAAAGATGGAAAAACCATAGCCTCCCTTCATTTTTGCATTTTTCTTCTTTACAAAAATGCTATCCAACATTTTGAGCATGCAAAAATAAAGTGTTCAACACCTTTTAAAACTTAAATGGGTGTGTGGTTGACCTAATAGTATTTTTGTCCAATTAAGTTCATATTTAGGGTGTTGGGTCATGGTCAACTAAGCCGAAAAGACTGGGTCTCAGCTTATAAGTCGATTTGAGATCAGAAAAATTATTTTTAATAGAGTTAAACTAATTATTAATCTCTAAATTAATTTTTTTCCAAAACTTCTATAATTAATTTTACCTAAATAAATTTAAATGCTACAATTAAATTTATTTTTACCAAAAATCATCAAATAATAATTATTTGCTCCAAAATGTCCAAATAATTATTTTTCTTAAAAGTTTCTATTTTTCATAATTTTTCTTAATTTCCAAGATAATTTCTTATTTCTCTGAATTAAATCCTAAATTTATATAATTCCGCTTAACCAATTTTGGGATGTTACGCCAATTAACTCAACATGGGTGAATGATTTAAGATTATGGTTAAATAAAAAATTTGAAAATGACTTGCAGCTTCATGGCAATTAAGGGAAACAAAAAATATAAGAGATACAAAATTGGGCACAATATACAATTTTGCTATCAAGGACAAAAAATTACCATGGTCAAATCTTGTCCATACACCAAACTTACAAATTATATGATAATGAAGAATTTCAGAAGCATTAGTCCAAACTTTACAATAAAAGGCTACAACAACCAATAGTTGTGTGAGCTAATCATGTTTACTCCAAATATGTAGATAACGCATACTAACTCGCTATTACTCTGGGAGGATTTCTTAATCCACTTAGTTCTCTTTTCTCTTATTAATTTCCCAAATTAAACAAGCTAGAATAATAAATTAAAGGGGGAGGATGTGTAAGACTAGTATTTGGAATTTAAGGATTTAGTAGGTATTTTATTATTTAAATAATTAAGAAAATATTACATATTTCATATTTAATATTTATTAGGTAGCATGTAACACCATATATTTCTAGTATGCTTCCGATCATTTTTAAGTCTCACATGATTCCAAATATTGAACAAAAGGGAATGGAAAATGACATTAAAATAATGCCTTATTTCGCGTTACGTCGCGTATAAAAATTCCATTCGGTGTCACACGGACCATATGAGCTCATACACACGTTCTCATATTTAATTACATACATACAGCTCATTTGCATAACCAAATTTGGCCCACAACTCGTGGAACACAAAGGGGACCATCAAATTCACACTCTTATTTTCGGCCAGAATTTTAGTTTTTCTGTCACAACTTTGAAAATTCATAACTAAATCCACAAAATTCTAAATCCAACAAAATTTACCATTCCAAAAAGCTCTGGATGTCTACCCCATGATAAAAATAGTTTCAGCTCATGAATCATTAAGGGGAAAACATTTGACATCCGAAAAGCCACTGGGGTTGCTGCTGTCTGGGCCACTGGTTCAGTTTACTGATAGGAAGTTTCAAAATTTGTAACTAATTCTAGAAAAATTGAAATCATTAATTCTTGGCCATTCTGGAAATATAAACATGTCTAATTTATTCTAAAAATATGCCCAGGCCATGAAATATAACACAGAAAATGTTTGACACGCGAAAAGGGGTTAAGGTTCGGACAGCTATTGGTACTGATGCAAGTGTCTACTATGAACTTCGAAAATGTCCAATTAATTCCAAAAAAATCCAATCCATGAAAATAATACCAATTTGGAAAGCTATGAACATTAAATTTATAGTCAAAATATACTCAGACCAGAGAAAGCACGGTTAGCTACCCAAATTCAATGGAACAGTGACTCAGGTCATGCTGAGCTACTGCTACTGTCCCAGAAATTCAAAAATTCATATCTCTCTGCTCAGAGCTCCAAATGAGTTGCTTCCAGTTGCTACAAGTCATTGTGAATGCCTAGTTTATAAATATAAAATTTCGTAGCCATTGGACCACTTTTGCCCCTAGGATGACACAATTTCAAAACTGACCAAATGAACAGTACCAGTGCAAATCCGAAATTCTGATACTAACTTTAAAAAATCATAGAAAATTCCACAGACCTCCAAATGACCTGATCTTTGACTTCCCAAAAAGCTCTAGGTAAGATCTACTTGCATGAAAAATTCCAAGTCAAGAAGAGGTCATTTGGTCAGATTTTGCCATAGCTCAAGCTTATGGTAATTTTGGTTCCAACAAGAGGCAACTTTGGTTCAAATGAGCCATCCATGGTTCCACACACATTTGAGCAACTTAAAAAGCATAAATGTAGCATAAATAAGTCCCTCATAAGGTCTGAACTCTCATGCAACTTAAATTCACCATGCCACTTCCATAAACATACATATACAAATGGGCTCCCAAGTGGTCAAAATACATAATTCTACTCATTAGACTCTATTCTTGATACATACACTTACTTTACATAGTTTTACACTTGTTCAAAGTGTCATGGCTCAAAAATAACATTTACATATCTACTTTTATATTCTAGTCATCATAGTATCTCAAAATAGAAATGTTTGCCAAGAGATGGAGATTTAGGCTCCTTGGCTTCCATCCTTTGGATCTTGAACTCCACCTAGATCATATGAGATGAGAGAAAGGATGGGGTGAGATTCATTGAATCTCAATAGCTCATACACCTATTCAATCACATTTTCAAGGCATATAACATGTCAAGGGTACAAGTATGCAACTACTCAATCGATGAAGCATTCAATTTCCACATTTTTATGTCACAAACACATGTCAAGAATAAGAAGGAGCTCTAGGGACTTTTGGGTTGGCCTCACCCCATTTCTAGGACTTTTGGATTGCCTCACTCTTGGTTCTTGGGACTTTTGACTTAGCCTCACCCACCCAAGGGATTTTTGGCCTTGTCTCACCCATGCCATGAGACTTTTGGCATCTCCTCACCCACATTAAGGGACTATTGGCACTACCTCACCCTTATGAGCCATTTCCATCATTCAAAGACATTCAAGAAAGCATATTAGTACCAAAATAGCAACATAGCATCAAGTGGCATGTCTCAAACATATAAACATACACACAAGCACACAATGACACCATATGCAACAAGAAAATGCAATAAGAAAAGGTGGAGAGCTACCTTGGTGCAAATTCAAGCTTTACTTTGCTTGTTTTTTCTCCTTTTCGGTTCCACAAACACAAGAAGGTGGGGTTGGATTTCTTTGGCCCATTCACAATAAACAACACTAGATTATACTCTTGGAACAAATTATGACACCCAACTCACTCTTAAGACTCCACTTTGGTCTATTTGTCACAATATGGTTCCATTAAGGACCTAATGAAGCAACTACTATAATTAACATTCTTGGTTCCATTCTCTTGCCATATCTAGACCTCTTGACCTCATTTAAGGTCCTTGAAGCCATCACACACTCACTTTCACAAACCTAAGTCCATGTTGCTTCATAAGGTTACATTATGGAAGCCATTACCTCATCTCCCAACCTAAGGCTTCTAAATTTTTTCCAAGGGTTTCTCCTATCTTCTTTTATCATATAAAGTCCCAAATCAAGCTTGGAACCATTTAAAATACTCCCTAGCTATCTCTAAGGGTCTTGACTTAGTTATGCTTCCATTAACAACCCATGGAGTTTGGGATTTTTCCTTAATGGATGGGGCACTTGGGAGGCTCCCTAGGAGTCTTAGAAACTCAAACAAACACTCATATATGATGGGGAAGTCTTGAATCAACCCATATTTTAACTTATATTCAAGCACCCTACACTTTTCCAACTTGAGTTTTACTAATTTTTCATGCATTTCTTTGGTATAATCCATCTTCCCATGCCTTAGTTTGATGGATTCTTTTAGATTATAAAACAGAAACTCTTCCCTTTTCATGGTTCTGGTTGAGACATCCTACCATGGAAGAGGAGAAGGAGAAAAAGAAGCAACAAAGGGAGAGAAACTACCTTGCAATCAAGCTTCCTTCAAGAGCCCTTCCTCTTCCCTCTTTCTCCTCCTTAAATTTCGAATTTCCCTTCTCTGATCTGGACCCAAATCAGCACCAAAAAATACATTAAAACCATGGAAAGATGAAGCAAGAAGGGGAGGATGAAGTTTCAAGAGGAAAGAGCATGAAAACCTTACACTTTCTCACCCTTTCTTTGGCTTTTCTTCCTCTAAAATTTCCTCCATTTGTGCACCTAAGACAGCAGCTCCATTTCTGAGTTTTGGGCAGAAGAAAGTCGGTTTAGAGAGGGGGGAGCTGAACGTGGCTTAAAAAGGGAGTTTGGAAGCTTCTTTTGTGCACTTTGTTTCCATTTTTGCCCTTCCATAATGGCATTTCCGATTTGACTTCGTTTTAACTTCTTTTTGAAAACTGTCTTTTCCATCATAAAATTAAGATTCCCAATTTAATAAAATGCCTTTGGAATCACTCAAATTGGAGCTAAAACCTTCCCGAATGAACCGGTCAAAGTTTAGGTCAACCGACGTCGGAAAGAGTACACCGGAGGGGCTTTACCAGTCCCGGGGCTTCCTATGGTTTTTGGAGCCTCTGAGAACCCTGGGTAACTCAAAATTTCCATTTAAAAAGCCCTCCTAGGTGTTTTTCTAAAATTGCACTTATTTACGAAAATGCCACTGGCCTTTCGGCAAATTTTTCGAATCACTCCGACCCTAGTTTTTAGGCAACTCAAGGCTCAAATTCTCATTTTTCTATTATTTAAAATTTTATTCAAATTTTATTTGGCATTGAATCACTCATCTCAGGGGACTTGCTTTTCAAACCGGCCCGTTCCAGCGATTGTACAACATACCGAGCGTTACATAGCAAATAGCATGATTTAGCATAATAGAAATTATTAGAGATTCTTATACTAAACAATTAGTAAATGATGTCATTGATGAGTAAATATTTGTTATTATCTAAGTGATCAAGAATGTTTGGGATTTTATTTTTGGATGATAGGAATTTAATATGTTTGGGATATAAGATAGATGGGCTAAAAGATTTATTAGGTTCAAATGATAGCAAGATTAAAAGGCCTAATTGTTTAATTTAGACAAAATAAAAAGATGAAAAACCCTAATAGTCTATTTAAGTAAGTTACCATAGCCCAAGGTAAATTTTAAATGGATTTAATTCAAGACTCATGGATTAGACCCGCCCAACATCACTTACCTATGTCATCTTTTATTTTCCTTTTTATTTATTTCCCATTCTAAAAATATGCCCCTAAAGTGACATGTTCTATAGTAAGAGTGAGAGTACAAGACATATTCTACCTATAGAGAGAGGAAGTTGATCTAAAAACTAGAGAATAACCATTGATGCAAAGGTTTGAGCTCAATTTTAGGTAACTTCTTGGAAGATTTAGCAAAAGTGAATGGAAAAACATTTAATCTATTCTTTGTTGGCTATCTTTTGAATTGATTAAAATTTGAAATATTTGATGTTTGATTTTCAAGGTTGATGATCTTAGTGAATTTTGAATTGTTGATGTTCATTGGACTTTTTGAGGTATAATTCCTACCCTAATAGTTAGTTTTTATGGATTTGATTAATGTTTAAATATTAAATTTATGTTAATTAATTTTAATAGACACTAAGTGTTTGATGAAATGTCTAGCTAAAATTGAACTTTATCAAGAGCTAGCATTTAAGTATATTTTACATTCCATAATTATTCTAATTTTTATTTAATGCAATTAAATTAGTGATGGTGGTTTAATTAGTTGATTGAGTGCGGATGATTGAAGAAAAATTGTTGAACAAGTGAAGGTGTGGCGTGTTGTGCAAGGCTTTACCTTGATTGGAGTTTATCATATTGGTAAGTGGATTAAGGTGGTTTCAATTAATTGGAATTTATTATATTGTGATTATTGTAACACCCTATTTACTAAGCTCATCTCACATCATTACTAAGCTCATCTCCTTGGATTACATAAGATTTCCAAGAAAAGCTATTAAAAATATTCCTTTAAATTATGTTACGTCATGGATAAAATTTTCATTTGATGTTCTATGGACCATATGGAGTCATCCATTTCATTCTCACATTTAAATACACAAATATAACTCATAACAAGCTCAAGAAGTGGCCTAGAACTCGTGCAAGTAGAAGGTATACATGAAAATAGAGTGTGTAGCCTCGGGTTGGAATTCCAGAATTCTGACATGAACTTTGAAAAATTATAACTAATTCTATAAAAATAGAAATCAAGCACACTATACCATTTTAGAAAGATACAGATGTATACATTATGTGAAAATGCTTCCAGACCACAACAGAGATGTCTAGGCACCAGAAATTGATGGAACAGTACCAGAGGTCGTCTATCGCTACTAGTACTATCCTTCAACTTCAAAAATTCATATCTCCCTACTCAAATGTCCAATTGGGGTGATCTTAGTGGCCATAGAAATATTATTATATCTAGTTTATGCTTGTAAAATATCATGAGCATTGAACACCATTTGTCCCTTGAATGACATAGCCCAAGTTACTAACCATATAAGCAGTGTCCGCATCAGTTTAGTAGAAAAATGATAACTTTGAAAAATCATAGAGCTCCAAATAATCTGATCTTTGGCTTTCCAAAAATATCTAGATGAGATCTATATGCATGCCAAATTTCATGAGCAAATTCGTTCATTTGGTAAGATTTTGACATTGGGTTGCATAATGGTCATTTTTGTGTCTCATAAGGGGTCCAAATGGTCCAATTTGGGTTTTAAGGCAGCCATGACTACTTGAGCATGTGGGAAAGCATCAAAATAGTCTACTAGACTTGTCTCAAAGGTGCATAAACCTAGATTTCTCAATCTCACTCATCCACTCCAAGTTATACATAAGAATGCATATGTCAAGTATTGCCATTCCATACCCAAAATATGTTATATCATCTATATGGCATTAAATCTCATTTATACATCATATATTTACATATTTACATGTTTTTATGAAGTCAAACAACATATACCATAAGGAGATACATCATATGCCACTCATATGGCTACAATTTAGCACATTTCCACACTTTGTTGTCACTCTCCTTACTTTAGGCTTAATGGCTTCCATTCCTTTGCTCACTTGGTCCACCTAGACATGTTAGACATATGGGAGGAAGGAATGAGATTCTAGGAATTCCAATAGCTCTTCTTCCTTTCAATCACACATAAAGAATGCAAATCTATGTCTAAAAGTGCATGTATGACTATTCTAAAACATGTGATCATTCAAGAAGCTTTCTTGGCATTTTAAAAAGTCATACATAGCATACATAAGCTTGCCAAGAAAGTGGATTAACCTTGCCCATTCTCTTCAAGGATTTTGGACATGCCTCACCCTTTTCTTAAAGGCCTTGAACTGAGCCTTATTCTTAGGAGACTTTTGGCTTTATCTCAACCATTCTTAGAGGTTCTTTGCTCATCCTCACCATGGCTAGAGGGTTCTTGGCTTCACCACACTTAAGCAAACCAAAGTAAAATTACAAGACATCATTTGAAGACATAATGCAACATCATCATACCATGGCATTTAGCTACATGCTAAAACATTTTCTCATGGCTTAAAACATACATACACATATTCAAAGACAAGATAACATCTATTCATGCATGAGAAAAAGAAAAGAGAGCTACCTTTGTTACAAGTGTAAACTTTTTCTCTTACATTGGACTTCTCTTCCTTGGCCACATACACAATAAGGTGGGGCTTGTTTCTCTTGGTCTAGACACATCATATGGAAGCCAATTACACTCTTGAACCAATTTCTAGAGCTACATATTCATTAGAAAAGCTAGGTAGTTCATATGGCTCCTTTATGGTTCCATAATGTACTTAATGAAGCAAACTTATGGAAACATGATCTTTGCTCCATTCTCTTTATTCATTTATGATTCTTGACTCCTTTTAAGCCTCTTGGAGTCACTATACAATCAAATTAAGGAGTCTAGTTAGGTGTTGCTTCTTTAAGCCATAGTATGGAACCTATGATACTATCTCACTATCCATAGTTTCTAAAATTTTTTCAAGACTTCCTCTCATTCTCTTCTATCATATATGACTCAAAAATAAGTTTGGAACAAATTAAACTACCCTTAGGTACTCCAACCTCTCTAGGCTGTGGCTGTGGAGCATGTGAGCTCCAAGTGAGTTTGCTTTGCTTTTTTGATGGAAGATGCATATGAGGAGCGTTCTAAAGATCTCAAGAGCTCATCCAAACACTTATTTAAGCCTAGGAATTATTGCATCAAATCATATTTTTAATGGAACACTTGAAACCCTAACTTTGCTATCTTGAAATCTAATAGCTATTTGATTATTTTCTTTGCATATTCTTATTCTCCTCCCTCATTTTCCTAAGATTCACCTTTAGTTTAGCTAGAAATCCAATCCCTCTTGGTTGGTCTCACAAACGGAGAAACATGCACCATAGAAGGAACAAGGAGAATCAAGTATAAGAATGACAAAATACCTTGTTTTCTTGCTTTTTATTCCTTGTTCTTTACTTGGTTGGCTTCCTTTCCTCAAACACAAAATTCCTCTCTCTATTCTTCCCTAAAAATAGAATCAAATTCCTTATTAAAACCATGGAAAGGAAGCTTGAAAGGGGAGGAACAAGTTTGGAAAAAGAAAGAGCATGAAAATCCATGCAATTCCTTACCTTTTTCTTGCTTTTTCTCCTCCTTTCTTCTCCTCCTTGGTGCTCCTAAGAGAGCTAGTCTTTCTCTAGTTTTTGGGTAGAACAAGTCATGCAAATAATGAGGAGAATAAACATGAAACTTAAAGAGGGTTTAAGAAGCTTCCACTTTTTAAAAAATTCTAATTTTGCCCTTTCATCTTGGCATTTTTATTTTAGTTTTGTTTTAGCTCCTTTTTTAGAACCATCTTTTTTATCATAAAATTTAGGTTCCTAATTTTATGAAATGCCTTTGAAATCACTCAAATTGGAGTTAAAACCTTCTAAAATGAATCAGTAAAATTTTAGGTCAATTGACATTGGAAAATGTGCACCAAAGAGGCTTTAACTGTCTTGGGGCTTCCCATGATTTTAGCATATAATTGTCTCTCTCTTAGGGTCTTTAGTGTAACACCATAGATTTCTAGCTTTGTCTCATATTACTTCTAAGTCTCATGCCATGAATTACACGAATAAAAGAAAATGGCATTAAAATAAGGCATTTCTTTGCATTGTGCTATGTATAAATTTTTCTTTTAGAGTTTCTGTGGGCCATATGGACTTATGAATCATATTCTCACATTTAATTATATAGATACAACTCAAATTCATCACCAAAAGTAGCCTACAACTCGTGGATAGCAAAGGGAAGCTTAAAACACACATATGCATTTTCAGCTAGATTTTCCACATTTCTGTCACAAATTTTGGAAAATAATAACTAGTTCTATAAAAATCACAATCATGCATTCTTGGACATTATGGAAAGCTACACATATCTACTTCATGCTAAAAATATTTCTAGACCATAACATCCATCACAGAAGGAGTTTGACATTAGAAAATCTCCAGAGGTCTGGCTATCACCTGGTACTGTCACAAGTTTCTACAGAAAACTTAAAAAATATCCAATTAATTCCAAAAAAATCAAATCCATGCAAATGATACCAATATGGAAAGTTGTGGATGTTAGATAGAGGGAAAAAATAACTACCGATCAGCTTAGGCACTCCTCGATCTCGAAATCCAATCAAACAATGATTGAGGTCGGGTAAATTCCCTGATACAGGATAGAAACTTAGAAAATTCATATCTCCCTCTCTAGACATTCAAATGAGGTGTTTCTAGTTGGAACAAGTCATTGGGAACATCTAGTTTCTCTATATAAAATTTTGTGACAATTGGACATCATTTAGGCCTTGTTGACAGATTTCATTTTCAAACCAAGTGAACAGTACATCAGACCAAAACCAAAAAAATTGCCAACTTTGAAAATTCATCAAATATTATGTGGACCTCTGAAATTTCCCTACTTTAGCTTCCTAAAAAGCTGTCAATGAATCCTAATTTTATGCCAAATTTTAGATCAAGAAGAGTTCATTTAGGCAAAAAGTGACAGGTTTACCATTTGGTTATTTTTGGCCCTACGTGAGAAATCAAAGTGACCAAATGGTCTTCCAGGGGGTTTGGCACCTCTTGGGCAAGTCTAAAAGCATAATCAGACTTGTCTAAGCTACCCAAATGGTTCCAAACTCTATGCGTCTTATTTTGGCCATTTAACCCACACTTATGCACATTTCCATAAACTCATGTATGAAGCTATCTTTGCCATACATACTCAATTCACATTCTATCATTCACATAACACACATTCTCATTTCTACATCATATATTATCATAATTACATATGTTCCAAAGGTCATAGACCATATACAAGCATGGGTTACATCTTTTGACAACAATATGGCTTTAAAGTAACAAAATTCAAGCACTTTGTTGTCAAACTCTTTCCTTCAAGGTTGTTGGCTCCCATTGCCTTGTTCCTTTTGTCCACCTAGCATGTTAGATCATTGGAGATGAGGGAATGAGATTCTAAGAATCCCAATAGTTCATCTCCCATTCAATCACAATAATGGATGCAAAACAAGTCTTATAAATACATGCATGGCATATGGACATGTGAAATCAGTCAAGAAGCATTCTGAACATTTGAAAAAGTCACTCATAGCATACAAAGGCTTGCCAAACAAGTGGATTGGCCTCACCCATTTTCTTGTGAATTTTGGACTTACCTCACCCATTCTTTAAGGAACTCTTAGACTCAACCACGCTCTTAGGAGTCCATCTTGCTATTAGGAGACTCTTTGCTTTGTCTCAACCAATCTTAAGGGTTTTTGGCTCATCAATAAACCATGGCATATGGAATCATGCTAGCATATTTTTCATGGCTTGAAAATACACATACACACATTCTAAGATAAGCTAAGCACACATCCATGCATGAGAGAAGGAGGAGTGAGCTACCTTGCACATAATCACACACTTTTTCTCTTGAAATTCCCTTCCTTGCTTCGGCCACACACACCCACAAAGTGTGGAAGAGATTTCTCTTGGCCAAGACACAATTCATGGAAGCCAATTAAGTTCATGAACTCAATTCTAAAGCCATGTAACTTGCTCAGACACTTACTTGGCCTATAACCCCATTATGGTTCCATAATTGTACCTAATAAAGCAACACCTCTCAAATAAATTCTAGGCTATAATTTTTCTTTTCAAATATGATTCTTGACTCCTTTTAAGCCTCTTGGAGTCATCACACAACTAAAATCAAGAGTCTAGCTTCATGTTGCTTCTTTAGGTCTTAATATGGAACATAAGGTACCAATTCACTTTCCATGAGTTCTAAATTTTTCCTAAAACTTCTCCTCATTTTCATTCATCAAATATGACTTAAGAGTGGGCTTAGAAAAATTTAAAGCTCTCCCTAGCTAGGAGAACTCCTTTTGGCCGAGACATAAGGCAATTTTGGCCTTCTTAGAGCTTCCTTTGTTTTCTTAAAGGGAGGTGCATGTGGGGAGCCTCTTAGGGATCTTGGGAGTTCATTTAAACTCTTATTTAGGCCTAGGAATCATCATACACAATCATATTTTACAAGGTGCAATTGAAACCCTAGAACTTGCATCTTGGAATCTAATGGTTTTTTGTTGATTCCCTTTGCATATTATTAATCTCCACACCCTTTTTCCTTAGATTCACCCTTGATTCTGTCTAAAAATCAAATTCTCTTAGGGTTTTCTCATGTTAGACGAAATGGAGGAGGAGGGAACCAAAGATGACAACCATAGGAAGAGAAATTACCTTGTTTTTTTGCTTTTTCTCACTTGAATCTTGTGTTCTTTGAGCTCCTCTCTTCAAATCCGAAATTTTCCCTCAATTTCTCCTTTAAAATAGATCCATATACTTCATTATAATCATAAGAAATAAAGGAGAATGAAGGAGAAGAGGTTTGGAAGAGAAAGAGCATGAAAAACCATGAAAATTCATACCTTTCTACCTTGAATTTCTCCTCCTTTTCTTCCCCCTCTTGTGCGCCTCCTCCCCTAAGGTTTTCCTCTGGTTTTGGGCAGAACATGGTCGTGCATAATGAGGGGAGAAAAAGGGTTCATCATATATAAAGGTGAGAGGAAGTTACACTTTTCAAAAATTTTCATTTTACCCTTTGTTCTTGGCATTTTTGTTTTTCCTTCATTTTAGCTCCTTTTTTAGAACCATCTTTTCTATTATGAAATTTAGGTTCCCAATTTAGTAAAATGCCTTTGGAATCACTCAAATCAAAGTTAAAACATTTCTGAACAAATTCGTTAAAGTTCAGGTACACTGACATTGGAAAATGTCCACCGGAGGAGATTTAACTCTCCCAGGGCTTTCCATGGTTTTCAGGGCCTCTGAGAACCTTGGAGAACTCAAAACTTTCATTTAGAAATCCCTCCTATGTGAATTCTAAAATTTACTCGAAATTACGAAAATGCCATTACATTTCATAAGCTTTTCATAAGAAATTGTTTCTTCATTCTAGCTCTGTTTTTCTTTCTATCTGAGTCTGGGATTCTCAATTTTAGGAGTCTAGAATGCTTCCCAAATTTGTTGGGACCTTAACTATCTCATTTCGGGGGACTTTGTGACGACTCTAACTTCTAATTATTGTACTTAAGGTTAAATACATGATTAATAACCATAAACCAGGGTTACATGACTTTAAGACTAATTACATTCTAGAAATGCGAGGAAATTTGAACCTTAATGTTATTAGAGTCATCAACCATATAATTACAAGTGCTTACATACATTAGGGAAACAAACATTCATTCATAAGCCATTGATTCTATTACCGATTAATTTCAACTTACAAGAATCTTCCACCTATGTTCCTAAGACATCTCTTGAGATTACTATATGAAAAACCAAGATTTTTTTTGTTATTATAAGGGTTTCATGACATTCACTGTGGGCAATTTCCCCTTAGCCATGACCAATTCCTCTCGGTTTCACTCCTTACTTTGTTACTGATTTTGTCGTGGCAAGTTGGACCTTCACCGCGGCTAACCTACATGGCGCCGCGGCGAAGAAGCCTCTTGGAACCTACCTTGCTCTCCTCTCGTTATTGGCCGCAGCCAATACCTCTTTTTGCCATAGGCAATTCCTCTTTGGAATGCTTGGCTCATTTTCACAAAAGTTCGCTGTGGCCAATTCCCATTTAGCCATGGCGAATTACCTTTTGGACGATTCCCAATTTTGCCTCTCACATTTCATTATGGCTAATTCCACATTTCGTCATGGTGAATTGCTCTCTGGTACTCTCCCTAGGCAACTTCGCCATTATTGGCCGTGGCTAACAATATTTTGGCTGCGGCCAAGTACCTTCTGATCCTACTACTCTTAAAACCTTGTCTCCTACATTCCACTTTCTATCTAGTGGGTTTTCTAGGGCCACTCTTCCACTTGTTATGAGATTCTAATAAAATCTATCTAGCCAATTTGCCCTAGCCATTAAATCATTACCCATCCCATAATTAAAGATGGATTCTCCTACTCATTCATTGGTCTTATGTCAACAGATTTATAAATTTCTCACAATGGTCATTCAATCATATTTTCATCAAATAATTCATGCATTGCTAGCTCAAATCCATAATCCATATATCACATGATTTCATTACTCAAATAGTCAATTAAAACGCAAGTTTACAAGGCATAATAAGTGTCATAAACTCATACATCCACTAACAACTAGTATGAAGCATATTTCTCATTGGTTACATTCTATGTTATCAAAATACAAACTCCTACACTTAGCAATATAGATACATGATGATGCTATACAAAGGATAACAAAATTAGCATCTACTCTATGCTACTCAGACCAAGTGTAGCTCCCCACACCAGGCCTCAGCTTATGGATATTCATCCACTTGCTTGCCCTTATCCTTACCCGAAGAACCTTCACTTGAAATGTTTAACCCATGAAACGGGGTGAGATGTGAATCTCAGTAACCAAGGAAATTCCATCATATATTCTAGTTTAATTAACATGTATGCGTGATTTCATATAAGCATAAGAAAACATACCAGTCATATCAGTAAATGAAATAATTAGGCTATCATGATTACTATCCCATACTAGCAATCACATTTTCACATGTTAAAGGCCAATAACATCGGGAGAAGCCAGTCCACGACACCTACTTCCCATTGAGCACAACCAGGGTTCAGTGATCTAGGGTTTGATCATAACCCGGTGCCCAATCAAAGCACATGCACGGGTGGCAACCGTACCATAGCTTCGCCATGGACTCACAAGGTCTAATCACAATACAATAGATAGTCAACCAATTCATTCAGCATTTCAAATCATTCATGTACAGCAAATATGAAATTAAAATAAATACATGCATAGAATTAATATAATCCTGGTTACCTCACTTGTAAACAATTTGCAACAGCCACCAATGGTACAAAAATCTCCCTATAACCATAGCATTAGAGAATTACTACTTTAATTCATCATTTACAGTAGCAACAAGTACCCAAAGAATTTAAAATGCTAATGACTACCTAGGGAACACTTACCCAACCACTACAAGTCCCCAAATTCGGATTGAAATGTCCTTTACCAGAAACTTCAATATTTCACCCAAAATCCTAAGTAAATTTGTTCAAAATTAATACCCATACTATAATCTAATCATTAGGGTCTCAAACTAGTAGAAATACCTCAAAAAGAAGAGTTTATACTTACCTAATGTCACCCTTGGTCTCAACCTACGAATTTTCACCATGGAGGCATCAAATATCAAGTTTCAGATTTTGGGTATAGGTTAAAATACTCCAAATGAAAAACTAATTAGGCCAAAATGAAGAGAAAGAGAAGGGGATTAAGTTATATAACTATTACCTTGGCTGATTTTGAGCTTAGAAGTGAGAAATGGTAGATTTCTTGCCCCAAACCCTAGCCTCCCTCCAAACTTCCGAAAATGAGATGTGTGTTTCAGCAAAATAGGGAAAAGGCTGAAGTGTTTAGGGTTTTCGTTGGGTTTAAGTTAGGTCTAAGGTGGGTCATGGGCTGCTCCAAGTATCTAACTCCAAATGGGCTTCAGATTTTAGTTTTGTTGGGCCAGTTTTAAGGTGTTGGGCTACAAAATTTCATTGCGCCAGACCTAGTTTTAAGAACTCCATTGTTTTGGGTCTGCACAAGGTTTATTGGGCCATACATAAGAGCCTATACAAGATGGGTCTTAGGCCTCTATCACATTGAATCAAATTGGGTCTGTACATAACTTATTGGGCCTCCATTAGCCTCTTATCATGATCTTCTACATTAATTTGGGCCGAGATAAAGTTTCTATCCCAATTAAATCTCAAACTCATTAATAATTTATCTCTTTAAAATTTCTACTCACGTAACTTATCCGATTATTCCATATTAATTTTTCTTAATTAACCCAAATCTAAGATTAGCACCTTAATTAATTTTGGGGTGTTACAGACTTCCTTTTGTATCCAGTGAATTTCATTCGTTTACGGAGAAATCGTGCATGACATTTCTCACATTTTCTCTCATTTTCAGAGAACTAGATGTTACATCTAGGGCTAATCTCAAGTGCTGCTCATGTTCTTCCCTAGTCTTAAAATAGATGAAAATATCATCTATGAAGACAACTATAAACTAATCTAAGTATAGCTTAAACACTCCATTCGTATAATCCATGAATACTATAGGTGCATTTGTCAATCTAAAGGACATAACTAAAAACTCATAATGCCCATAGCTTGTTCTAAAGGCTATCTTAGGAATATCCTCAGCCTTAATCCTAAGCTAATGATATCCTAACCTAAGGTCTATCTTAGAGAACACTGATGCTCTTACTAGCTGATCTAGAAGGTCATCTATATGAGAAAGAGGGTATTTATTCTTAATAGTTATCTTATTGAGCTCCCTATAATCTATACATAGTCTAAGACTCTTATCTTTCTTCTTTATAAATAAGACTGGAGCTCCCCATAGTGTGTAACACCATATATTTCTAGCTTATTTCATCAAATTTTCATGCTTTACATCTTCATCATATCAAGCAATTCACAAAGAGGCAAGGAAAATAGCATTGAATAATGCATTTTCTAGCGTTGTGTCGCGTATAAAAATTTCATTTAGTGTCACGTGGACCATGTGAGCTCATACAACATATTCTCATATTTAGTAACATGAATACAACTCATTTACATCATGAAAAGTGGCCTACATCTCGTGGAACTCAAAGGGAAGCATGAAATACATACATATATTTTCGGCCAGATTTTTCATATTTCTATTACAAACTTTAGAACATCATAACTAATTCTAGAAAAAATGAAAATCATTCATTCTTGGCCATTATAGAAAGCTACACATGTCTACTTCATGTTAAAAATATGTCTAGACCATAACATCTATCACAAAGGACTTTGACATTCAAAATAGTTTAGAGATCAGGCTGTTCACTGGTGTTATCATAAAATTCTATAGTAAAATTCAAAAATGTCCAATTAATTCCATAAAAAATGTAATCTATGCAAATGATACCAATCTAGAAAGCTGTGGATGTTAGCTAGAGGGGAAAAACAAATCTAGATTGGTTCAGGCACGCCCAGACCTCAAACTTAATCAAACAGTAACTGAGTTCGGCTGGAGTTCCTATTAGTGGATAGATTCTTTAAAAATTCATATCTTCCTCTCTAGACATCCAAATGAGGTGTTGGCACAAGTCACTATGAATTTCTAGTTTTCTTTGTATAAAATTTCATGACAATTAGACATCATTTGAGCCCTGTGTGATAGATTTCATTTTCAGACCAATATGAACAGTGACATGACTAAAACTAGAAAAATTTTGAACTTTGAAAATTCATCAAATATTCTCTAGACCTTCAAAAATTCTATTCTTTAGCTTTCCAAAAAGATCTTAACAAGATCTGATTGCATACCAAATCTTAGATCAAGAAGAGCTCATTTGGGAAAAAATGACATAGGGTTCCATTATGGTCAATTTTGGCTCCATATGGGATACCAAAATGTCCAAATGACTTTCATTGGGGTTTGGCTCCTCTTGGACAAGTCTAAAGCATAATTAGAATTTGTGTGAGCTGCCCAAATGGTCTCAAACCTCATGCATCTCATTTTGGCCATCTCACTCACATTTATACACAATTCCCTAACATCATTCAAGAAGACACATTGCCATAACATACTTAAATCACATTCTAATGGTCACATATCATATTCTCTATTTATACATGGCATATTATCATAATTATATATGTTCAAATGGTCATAAACCATATACAACCATGATTTACTTCATTAGACATCAATATGGCTTTAAAGAACAAAAACTATGCATGTTGATGTCAAGCTCTCTTCTTCAAGGTGGTTGGCTTTCATTACCTTACTCTCTTGGTCCACCTAGCATGTTAAAAACATTGGAGAGGAAGGGATGAGATTCAAAGAATCCCAATAGCTCATCTCCCATTCAATCATACGTAAAAGATGCAAACAAGTCTCATAAATGCATGTATGGTCATATTGGCATGTCAAGCATTCAAGAGGCATTTTCATCATTTGAGGAAGTCATACATAGCATACAAAGGCTTGCCAAGCAAGTGGATTGGCCTCACCCATTTACTTATGGATTTAGGCTTGTCTCATCCATTCTTTAAGAGGTTCTTAGACTCAACCATGCTCTTGGGAGTCAACCTCACTTTTTAGAGATTCTTTACTTTGTCTCAACCAATTTTGAGGGGTCTTGGTTCATCCTCACCATGGCTAAAGGTTATTGGCCTCACCACACTCAAGAAAACTAAAGCAAACATCATGAACATCATTTAAAAATATAATGCATCATCATGGTACCATGGAATAAGAGCTCATGCTAGAACATTTTTCATAACTTAAAATACACATACATTCATTCAAAGACAAGTAAAGCAAGCAATCATGCATGAGAGAAGGTAGAGAGAGCTACCTTGTACATAATCACACACTTTTCTTCTTGAATCAAGCTCCCTCTTTTGGCCACACACATAAAAACTTGTGGGGATGCTTTCTCTTGGCCTAAACACAATTTATGAAAGCCAATTAGGTTCATGGAATTAATTCTAAGGCCACACACTTGCTTAGACACTAGGTTGATCTATAAACCTCATTATGGTTCCATAATTGCACCTAATGAAGCAACACTCTTAAATAAATTCTAGACTCAATTCTTTGCTTTCAAATATGATTCTTAACTCCTTTTAAGCCTCTTGGAGTCATCATACAATCAAGACCAAGAGTCTAGCTACATGTTGCTTCTTTAGGTCTTAATAAACATAAAGCACCAACTCACTTTCTATGAGTTTTAAATTTTTCCCAAGGCCTCCTCTCATTTTAATTCATCGTATATGACTCAAAAATGGGCTTGAAAAAATTTAAAACTCTCCCTAGGTGTCTCATCCCTTTTAGGCCAAGCCTATGTCTCCTTTTGGCCTTCATGGAGTTTGCTTTGTTTTTTACATGGAAGATGCATATGGGGAGACTCCTAGGGATCTTAGGAACTCATTTAAACATTCATTTAGGCATAGGAATAATTATGTCAAATCATATTTTCAAGGGAACCCATGAAACCCTAGGTTTGCTACCTTGAAAATATGACTTTTTCTTGAATTTCTTTGCATATTCTTACTCTCCTCCCTTAAATTCATGGAATTCACCCTTGGTTCCCCTCAAAATTGCAGCCCTCTAGCATCTACATACATGGCCGAAATATAGAGAAGACGGGGGAGGAGTAGCCACCATGGGATATAAGATTTACCTTATTTTCTTGCTTTTTCTCACTTGAATCTTATGTTCTTTGAGCTCCTCTCTTCAAATCCGAATTTTCTCCTCAATTTATCCTTTAAAATAGATCCATATACTTCATTATAATCATAGAAAATAAAGGAGAATGAAGGAGAAGAGGTTTGGAAGAGAAAGAGCATGAAAAACTACTAAATTCCATACCTTAAGCCTTTGATTTATCCTCCTCTTTGCCTTCCTCTTGTGCTCCACTCTCCCTAAGGCTTTCCTCTGGTCTTGAGCAGAACTTGGTCATGCAAAATGAAGGGAGAAGAAGGGTGCATCATATATATAGGTGGGGCAAAGTTACACTTTTCAAAATTCTCATTTTGCCCTTTGTTCTGGCATTTTTTGTTCCTCCTTTGTTTTAGCTCCTTTTTTAGAACCATTTTTTAAATTATGAAATTTTGGTTCCCAATTTAGTAAAATGCCTTTGGAATCACTCAAATTGGAGCTAAAACCTTCTCGAATGAATCCATCAAAGTTTGGGTACACTGACATTGAAAAACGTCCACCAGAGGGGCTCTAACTGTCCTGGGCCTTCCATCATTTTCAGGGCCTCTGAGAACCCTGGGGAACTTAAAACTTTCATTTAAAAAGTTCTCCTATTTGAATTCTAAAATTTTCTCAAAATTATAAAAATGTCATTACGTTTCATAAGTTTTTTGTAAAAAAATATTTTTTCATTCTATCTCCATTTTTCTTTCTGTATGAGCTTGGGATTCTCATTTTTAGGAGTCTAGAATGCTTTCCAAATTTTTTAAGACCTTAACTACATCATCTTGGGACTTCCTTTTGTATCCAATGAGTTTCGTTCGTTTACAGAGAAATCGTACGCTACATTTCTCACATTTTTTTTTGTTTTAGAAGAACCGGATATTACATGGTGAAACACTGGGTCTAATAAAACCTTTCTCTAAAAGCTCTTCTATCTGTTTCTTAAACTCAACCAACTTAGTGGGAGCCATTCTATATAGGGCGTAACATCCAATTTTCTAAAAATGAGACAAAATGTGAGAAACAAAATGTAACATATGATTTCTTTGTCAATGAATGAAATTCACCAAATACAAAAGGAAGTCCCCCGAAATGATGTAGTTAAGGTCCCAAAAAATTTGGAAAGCATTCTAGACCCCTAAAAATGAAAATCCCAAGCTCAAGCGGAAAGAAAAATGGAGCTTGAATGAAGAAATGAATTGTGACGAAAGATTGATGAAACGTAAGGGTGTTTTCATCATTTTGAGCAAGTTTTGTAATTCTCATAGGAGGGCTTTTTAAATGAAAGTTTTGATTTCTCCAGGGTTCTCAGAGGCTTTGAAAACCATGGGAAGCCCCAAGATAGTTAAAACCCCTCTGTTAGATGTTTTCTAATGTCAGTTGACCTAAACTTTGACTAATTCATTCGAGAAAATTTTAACTTCCATTTGAGTGATTCCAAAGGAATTTTATTTAATTAGGAACCTAAATTTTATAATGAAAAAGAAGGTTCTCAAAAAGGAGTTAAAATGAACCTAAACAAAGCAAACAAGGGCATAGCGGCAAAATGGTCATTTGAAAAATTATAAAAGAGGCTTCTTAAGTAAGATTACACCTCATCACCTTCTCCAAACTTCCATTTGTAGAAAAATAGGCAGCAATGGCGTGACATTAAGAGGAGAGAGAAAGAAGAAGTTTAAGCTTCCATTTAAGGTAAGACTTCACTTGAAACACTTGCAAAATCTTGTGTTTCCAAGCCATTTAAGCTTAGGTCTAGAGAGAGAAAGTGAGGAGGAGAGTTTTTTTTTTATGTATTCTTAATGGAACCAAAGGTTATGGAGTGTGAGGAATAAAAATATACAATTAGAATTGAAAAGGGAGCTTTACAATGCAAGTTATGAAATTTAGGGATTTGGTAACACCTAGGCTAAGATGAAGCTTTCTAGTAGTAATTAAGTTGTATAAGAGTATATATGAGTTTCTAAGATACCAAGGGAGCCTCCCATAAGCTTCTCCCATCAAAGAAATTAAAATAACTCCATTAGTGCCATATAGAAGCATAGCCTCGACCAAGGAGGGTTCATGCACCTAGGGAGTGTTTTAATTCCTTCCAAGCTTAGTTTTGCATCATGTATGATGGGAGAGTATGAGAGGAAGCCTTAGAAAAATTTTAGAAATCATAGATAGTGAGATGGTATCATAGGTTCCATATTATGGTTTAAGGAAGTAACACCTATCTAGGCTCATTGATTTGATTGTGTGATGACTCCAAGAGGCTTAAAAGGAGTCAAGAATCATAAATAAATGGAGAGAATGGAGCCAAGATGATGTTTTCTTAAGGTTTCTTCATTAAGTACATTATAGAACCATAAAAGCCTTATGAGTCATCTAGCTTTTCTAGTGATTGTGTGGCCTTAGAATTTACTCCATGAATCTAATTGGCTTCCATGAATTATGTTTAGGCCAAGAGAAATGATCTCCACCTTCTTGGGTGTATGAGGTCAAGGGAGAGGATTCAAGACTCAAGGAAAAGGTGTGTAAATGCAAGCAAGGTAGCTCTCTTCACCTTCTTTCATGCATGAATGTGTGCTTACATTGTCTTTGAATGTGTGTATATATGTTTTGAGCTATGAAAAGTATTTTAGCATGAACTTTTATTCCATAGTACCATGATGATGTTTTATGCATTCAAATGATATGTTATATACTTGTATTGGTTTGCTTGAGTATGGAGAAGCAAGAACCCTCTAGCCACGGTGAGAATGAGCAAGAACCCTTAAAGTTAGTTGAGACAAAGTAAAAAGTCTCTCAAAAGTGTGGTTGACTCCTAAAAGTAAAGTTAAGTCAAAAACTTCTTAAAAAAATGGGTGAGGCAAGTCCAAAATCCACAAGTGAATGGGTGAGGCTAATCCATTTACTTGACAAGCCTATGCATGTTGTGTATGACTTGTTCGAATGCCAAGAATGTCTCTTGAATGTTTACATATATTAACATGTCCATGCATGCATTCTCAAGGCTTGTATTGCATACTTTATGTGTGATTGAATAAGAGATGAGCTATTGGAATTCTTTGAATCTCATCCCCTCCTCTCCAATGTTCTAACATGTTAGGTGAATCAAGAGAACAAGGTAATGGGAGCCAACACCTTGGAAGATAAGAGATTAACAACAAAGTGCATGAATCTTGCTTTTTTTAAGGCCATATGAGTAGCAAGTGTTGCAAATTATTGTTGTATATGTCCTATGACATTATGAACATGTATAATTATGCTAATGTATCATGTACAAATGAGATTGAATGTTGTATGAATGGTATGGTGCAATTTGAGTATGGAATGGCTAGAGTAGCTTTATGAAAATGTATGTAATAATGGAAGTGGAGAGGCTAAATTGAGATGCATGAGGTTTGGGACTACTTGGGCAGCTCATACAAGTCATATTCATGCTTTTAAACTTGCCGAAGAGGTGCCAAACACCAAGAAAGACCATTTGGGCACACTTGGTATTTAATATGGAGCAAAATTGACCATATTGGAAACCTATACCACTTTTTATGCAAATGAGCTCTTCTTACCAAACACCAAGAAAGACCATTTGGGCACACTTGGTATTTAATATGGAGCAAAATTGACCATATTGGAAACCTATACCACTTTTTATGCAAATGAGCTCTTCTTAATATGAGATTTGGCATGGATTTAGAGCTTGTTGAGAGTTTTTTAGGAAGTTAAAGTATAGAATTTTTGGAGGTCTATGAAATATTTAATGAATTTTCAAAGTTGGAAAATTTTTTGATTTTGGTTCATGGTACTGTTCACTCAGGTCCGAAAAAAAATTATATCACTCAGAGGACAAATGATGTCCAATTGCCACGAAATTTTATAGGGAGAAACTAGATATTCCCAATGACTTGTTCCAATTTTAAGAACCCCATTTGGATGTCTAGAGAGGGAGATATGAATTTTTAAAATTTTTACCCAGTATCAGGCGTTCAGACAAACCTCAGGTACTATTTGATTAATTTTTGAGGTCTGGTGGATATGCCTGGACTGGTCTAAAGTTATTTTTTCCCTCTAGCTAATATTCGTAGCTTTCAGATTGGTATCATTTGCACAGATTGGATTTTGGAGAATTAATTGGATATTTTTTTAATTTGTAGCAAAAATCTATAATAGTACCAGTAGTTAGTCAGACCTCTGCACCTTTTTGAATGTCAAACATCCTCTGTGTGGTGTTTCATAGCCTGGTCATATTCTTACTATAATTAGACATGTGTAGCTTTCCAGAATAGTAAAGAATGCATGATTTTAATTTTCTAAAATTAGTTATGATTTTCCAAAATTTGTAACAGAAGTGGAGAAATTCTAGCCGAAATGACAACTATAGATTTTATGTGTTCCCTTGCCTTGCACAACTTGTAGGCCACTTTTAGTGATGAAATTGAGTTGTATCTATGTAATTAAATATGAGAATGTGATATATGAGTTCATATGGCCCACAAGACTTTGAAAGAAAAATTTGTATACTACACAACGCAAGGAAATGTAATATTTTAATGTTATTTTTCCCACTTCCTTGTGTAATTCATGGCATGAGACTTAGAAAAAATATGAGGCAAGTCTAGAAATTCATGGTGTTACATAAGGCCTTAGACACTGGACCTGCCCTAGGTACAATGTCTATAGAAAACTCAACTTTTCTCTCTAGGGGTAGTTCTTTAATCTCTTTAGGGAACATTTCTGGGAACTCTCTCACTACTGGGATTTCCTCTATCCCCTCTTCTATCTTAGCCTAGACTAAAATGAAAACTAGGTATCCTTGACAACCATACTCTAGAGACCTCTTAACTTGGGAGGTGGTCATAAGGGCTAGTTCAATCCTAATACTAAGCATAATCCCACATTCAGGCAAAGTAATACATCTACGGGAACAATCAAGTGTGGCATTATTCACAGACATCTAGCTCATACTAATAATCAAATCAATGTTAATAAAGGGCATACATATCAAATTGAGGGTAGTATAGCAATGATTAAATTAGACTACACAATTCAAATAAGCATGGGAGATAGTGGCTCTGTTTCCTGTAGGGGTAGACACATGTAAATCATATGGCAAGGTATGCATACTTTGACCCAACCTCCTAGCATAGTCATATGATATGAAAGAATGGCTAGCACTCGAAACGATAAAGCAATAATAGAAAAATCATTTACCTTAATAATATCTTAGATCAGACTTGAGGACCGACTAGCCTCCTGCTGTGTCAAGGCAAAGACTCTACTCTGAGTCTGAGGTCTGGGTGTAAGAGCCATCTCCCTCTGTTGGGTAAACTACTGAGGAGCCTGGGTGTAGTCCCTAGCTATGTGCCCTGGTCTACCGCATTTATAGCATACATTTTTCCCTGCATAACATGGCCTGTTCCCTTGATTTTTGCCACATTGGGTACATACTGTGGGCGTGGAATTGCCTTTGGTAGACTGAACTTTCCTTCTCTTGCCTCTTCTATTCCACTAGCCTCTGCCACCTCTCCTACTACTCATTGTGGCCTGTATCTCATCTCTCAGTCTCTTAGGCTCAGAGAGGGGAGGTCTGGCATTAGAAGTGGTCTGCATAGTCTTAAGGTTCATTTTTATAACTCTACTAACCTCAACTAGGGCATTAAAGTCCCTAATCCTTTGTGAGACCACATTGTCTTTAATCTCTGGCAGCAACCCCTTCTCTAACTTATCTACTCTTCAGCGCTCGTCATTATGTCTCTGTAAGTATGAGGAATATTTAGAGAGCTCAACAAACTTGCCCACACATTAGTCCACAGACATTCCCTCAGCTTGCCTCAGGAGTACAAACTCTAACTCCTTCTGATCTTTGATAGAGTTAGGGAAATATCTCTCATAAAAAGCCTAGAGGAACGTCTCCCAAGTAAGTGGAAGGTTCCTCGATCTTAGTATCGGCTCAGTATTCCTCCACCAATAGTCTGCCTCTGTCTCTAGGTAGAATATGGCCATCACGGTTTTCTACTCAGAGGTACACTCCATCACCTGGAATATCTTCTCAAGCTACATAATCCAGGCTTTTACTTTCTCTATGTTCAATTCATCGTCCAAGGTGGAAGGCTCGAATTCCCTAAGCTGTGCTATGGTCTGCCTAATGGAAGGTTACTTCAGGACTAAAGGTGTCTAAGCGAGTGGAGTCTGAGAAGTCTGCTATATTTGTATGTGTGGCTGTGGGTCAGAATAAGTCACCCTAGAATGCTCGGGATGATTTGAGTGTTGTGGTGGCTATGGGGGAGGAGGTGTAGGGCCCTCTCTATCTCCCTGTGCAAGTCGTTCCTGTAATTGCTTAATCATGGCTTGCTATTGATCCAGGCAAGCCATAATAGCCTAAAAGGCTCCAGCCATCGGATTACTGGGCTCGGCTCTTTCCTCAGCACGAGCCTCTCTAAAAGGCTTACCTCTCTGCATGTTCAACATCATTCTGAAACATTATTAGCAAACTTTAGCATCAAATAGGAACACACCCACCACCATCACACTCAATTCATCCACAACAAACTCATACATAAAGGCAATCTCATATTCACAAGCCATAACTCACATCAAAGTACCCGAACCTTTGCTTTGATACCAATAAAGTGTAACACCATATTTAACTAACTTGCCTAATTCATATCTTAGCTTCCTTCCATTAATATCAAAAGTTTTCCAAGAAGCTCCATTAAAGTATTCAATTATTTTTGCGTTACGTCGCGAATAAAAATCTCATTTCATGTCCCATGGACTATATGAATTCATCCATTTTATTCTTCTATTTAAATATATACATACAACTCAAAACAATCCTAAAATATGGCCAATAACTCAAGCTCATAGCATATATACACAAAATAATGGAAGGTTGCCTTAAGTTCATGTGCCAAATTTCTATCATGAAATTTGGAAAATCATAACTAATTTTAGAAAAATTGAAATTAAGCACACTATAAAATTTTGGAAAACTAAAAATTTGTACTTTATGGTAAAAATAAGTCTAGACCAAAACATGAATGTAGAGCCACTGGAAATCAATGGAACAGTACATAAACATAGCTGGCACTACTAATACTGACACAAAACTTCAAAAATTCATATCTCTCTGTTCAGATATCCAATTGGGGTAATTTTAGTGGCCATAGAAATCTTATCATGTATAGTATACATTTATAAAATTTCATAAGCATTAGATACCATGTGGCTATCAAATGACATAGGAGAAGAAACTAACCATATGAACAGTAACTATAGTAGAATAATAGAAATTTGGAAACTTTGAAAATTCATAATTAATTCCATAGAGATTCAAATAATCTGGTCTTTCACTTCTCAAAAAGCTCTAGATGAGATCTATATGCATGATAAATTTCATAAGAAAATTTATTCATTTGGTCAGATTGTGCCATAGGGTTCCAAAATGTCTCTTTTTGTGCTTCTTAAGAGTCTTAAGGGTCCAAATTTGCTTCTAAGGCTTTCATGGCCACTTAAGCACATGGGAAAGCATCAAAGTGGTCTATTAAACATGTCTCAAAGGTCCATAAACCCAAATTCCACAAACTCACACTCCTGCTCCAAAGTATAAACAAGAACATACAAGCTTCATCATGCCATTCAATTTCAAAAAGTTGCTATATCATTCACATGGCCTTAAATCTCATATATACATCAAGTATCTATGTAATTACACATGTTCAAATGGTTATACAACATATTCATCATAGGTTTAGATCATGTGCCATCAAAATGGTTACAAAATGAACAAAATAACACATTTCTTTTTCAATCTTTTTCCTTCAAGTTTGGTGGCTCCCATTCCTTGATTCACTTGGTCCACTTTGACATGTTAGGCAATGGGGAGGAAGGAGTGAGATTCTAGGAATCCTAATAACTCTTCTCCCTTTCAACCATACATAAAGGATGCAAATTCAAGTCTAAAAAAGCATGCAAGGATATCATGGAATGCATAATCATAGGTAGAACATTTCTTGCATTCAAGAAGTCACATACAACATACATAGGCTTGCCAAGACAATGGTTTAGCCTCACCCATTCTCTTTGGGATTTTGGACTTGCCTCACCCATTTTCTTAAGGGACTTTTGACCAAGCCACACTCTTTAGAGACTTTTGGTTTTGTCTCACCTAATCTTGGGAGATTTTGGCTCACCTCCACCATAGGTAAGGGACTTTTGGCTTCACCACACTCAAGCAAACCAAGACATGTTCATAAAACATCATTCAAGTGCATAACAAAGCATCATGGTACCATGGCATGTAAATATATGCTAAAACATCTTTCATGGCTAAAAACATACACATATACATTCAAGGACAAGATAAACACCCACTCATGCATGAGAGAAAGAAGAAAGAGCTACCTTGGTGTACAACAACACATTTTTCCCTTTGAAAAATGCTTCCTTTCTCTTGGCCACACACTCACAAGGATGTGAGACTTTATTTCTTTGGCCTAAACACATTACATTGAAGCCAATTACACTCTTAGAACAATTTCTAAAGCTACACATGTACTAGAAAAGCTAGATGACTCATATTATTCAATTATGGTTTTATAAGGCACCTAATGAAGCAACACCAATAATTCGTGATCTTGGCTCCATGCTTTCCATCCATCTATGGTTCTTGACTCCATTTAAGCTTCTTGAAACAATCACACAATTAATTTAAGGAGCCTAACTACATATTGCTTCTTTAAGTCACAATATGGAACCTATGCTACCATCTCACTCTATAGGCTTCCTAAATTTTTTTCCAAGGCTTCCTCTCATACTTTCCCATCATATATGATACAAAACCAAGCTTGGAAGAAATTAAAACTATCCCTTGGTGCCTCTTCCACCGTTGGCTGATGCTATGCTTCTTTAAGGGGACCAAGGAGTTATTTTAATTTCTTTGATGGGAGAAGCATGTGGGAGGCTCTCTTGATGTCTTAGAAACTTATATGAACTCTTAAATATCTTAATTTATGGCTAGAACTCATCTTACAAACCAAGGTGAAACTAAAACCCTAGCTTTTCTATCTTACAAATTCATGGTTCTTTCTTTGTTTTCTTTGCATATTCTTATTCTTCTCACTCATTTTCCAAAGATTCACTCTTGGTTTGGTTCAAAACTCAACCCTCTTAGCTATCCATATATAGGGTGAAACAAACTCTTACAAGAACAAAGAAGAAGAAGCATGGAGACTAGCCTTTTACCTTGGTTTCCTAACCTTTCTTGGATGCTCTTCCTTTTGCTTAGATTCTTCTCCTTAAATTTGAAATTTCCCCCTCTAGTCTGACCTCAAAATAGACCCAAAAGCTTCAATAAATCAATGGGAAGGAAGAAAAGAAGGAGGAGAAGGAATTTACTAAAGAGAAACTACGAAAATTCATGAATTTCCATACCTTTCACTTAGTTTTTCTTCTCCTTTTTCCTCCTCCCTTGTGTGCCTCACTCTCTAGGTCTACTCTCTGTTTTAGGGTAAAAATGAAGTCGTTTTAAGGAAGAGAAGGATGGGGCATAATTTATATATATAGGTGGAGAGACAATTGTTCTAAAGAAATTCCATTTACATCCCGTAAACTTGGCATTCTCGTTTTCATTCATTTTAGCTCATTCTTGACAACTTTCTTTTGCATCATAAAATTTAGGTTCTCAATCTTATAAAATGCCTTTGAAATCACTTAATTTGAAGCTAAAATCTTCTCAAATGAAAAAGTTAAAGTTTAGGTCAACTGACATTAGAAAACATACACGGAAGGGATTTTAACTATCTCGGGGCTTCCCATGATTTTCAGGGCCTCTGTGAACCCTAGAGAACTCAAATTTTCCATTTAAATATCTCTCCTATGTCTATTCTAAAAATTACCCAAAATTACAAAAATGCTATTACGTTACATAGCTATTTCATTAAATTCCATCTGGTTATTTTAGCTTCTGTTTCATGGCACCTCTAGCCTCTTATTTTCATCACTTAATATCTAGATCATTATTCCAAATTTTTTTAGACCTTAACCAATTCATTTCAGAGGACTTACTTTTAAAACGTATATGTTTTCGTCATTTTTACAAAAACTGGACATTACAATTTGAACCTTAATATTATTGGAGTCACTAACTAAACAATCACAACAATTTATGCACATAAGTGAATTGAATCCTTAATAAAAGCTTTTAATTCATTTATCCATTAATTCCAACTCATAAAAATCTTCTACAAGTGTTTCTAAATCATTCCTTAATATTACCATTAGAAAAACCAAGGTTTCTATGCTAAAAGTAAGAGTTTGGAAACTTTCACCACGACTTGAAACCTTCCTGCCACAACTAATTTGGCTACTGGAACTTAAAAACCATGTTTCACATCTTGTGATGCAGCCTAAGATATTTGCACTTAGTGAAGTTGCTCTTGGTTTCAACTTCTCAAGTTTTCATATATCGCCACAATGAGCCTATGTGGCACCATGGTGGAAACACCCCCTGGAGCTACTGTGCAAAGTTCTATGATTTGAGCCACAATGGCCTATACTTGCACCGCAATGACACTAGCTACTGGAACACTCATATCCTAATTCCATCGACTTACGCCACGGCAGAATGTAATGAACGTAATTTTTATAAATAATGAAATGAGTCTTATAAAAGCAAGTCCTTTGAAATGAGCTAGATAATATCTCAAAAAATTTGGGTAAAGTCCTAGGCTCCTAAAAATGATAATTCTAGGCTTAGATGGAAAGAAAAACAGAGCTAGGATAGTTAAACAATTTGTGACAAAAATTGATGAAACGTAATGGCATTATTATAAATAAGTGCTACTTTTGGAAAAAAAAAATAGGAGGGCTTTTAAATGGAAAATTTGAGTTGCCTAGGGTTCTCAGAGGTTTCAAAAACTATAGGAAGCCCCGGGACTATAAAGACCCTCTGGTGTATGTTTTCTAACAACAGTGAGCCCGAATTTTGACAGATTCGTTCAGGAAGGTTTTAACTCCAATTTAAGTGATTCCAAAGACATTTTACTAAATTGAGAATCCAAATTTTATAATGGAAAAGACAATTCCCAAAAAGGATATAAAACAAAGCCAAAATGAAATTGCCATTACGGAAGGATGAAATTGGAATTTTTTAAAAAGTGTGTTTCTAGAAGCTCCCACACACTTCTCCCTTCTTATCCCGCCTTCTTAAGCACGACTTCCTCTGCCCAAATTATAGAAAAATAGCAGCTCCTTGAGGTGCACCAAGAGAGGAAGAAAAGGGAGAAGAAAAAGGTAAGAAAGGTAATGAAACTTGGAGAATGTCATGCTTTTCCTTCTTTTAACTTTGCTCCTTTCTTTCTAGGCTTTCTTTCCATGGTTTATTTGAGCTATTTGGTTCTGTTTTAATCCAAAATATTAAGGGGGGAGTTTGAAACTTTTGAAGGGAAGCAAACTAAGGAGAAAGACTCTTGAAACTAAGTTGAAATCTAAGGTAATTCATGCTTTGAATTGCTTCTTCCATTTGCTTCCCCTTACCTTGAGTTTCGGCCCTAAATAGAACCATATGAGAGGGAGTTTTTTTGTTCAAAAACAAGAGGGGAACAAGGGTTTTAGGCCATGGGGAGATGGAATATGGCAAGAAATTCTAATAAAAACTTATGGAAAACAAGATAGCAAAGTGTAGGCTTCTTTAGGATTTTGTAAAATATGATTTTGTGTGAATGTTTCCTTATTTATTTGAATGTTCCCTTGAGCTCCTAAGACCCTTAGAAACCTCCCCAAGTGGCCCTCCCATTAAGGAAAAATCAAGAAGCTTGTGAACTCCTTCCTTGATACATATCTTGGCCTAGGCTAGCACAAGTCGTTAGGGAGTGTTTTAATTTGTTCTAACCATGGTTTGGAACTTTATATGATGTTAGAAGATGGGAGAAACCATTGGAAAAAATTTAGGAGCCATGGAATGAGAGATGGAGCAATGGTGTCCATAATGTTGCCTTATGAAGCAACTTGGATTTCCAATTGTGCAAGTGAATGTGTGAGAGCTCCAAGGACCTTAATTGAGTTCAAGAGGTCTAGAAATGGGAAGAGAATGGAGCCTAGAACTTGAAATGTAAGAGTTGCTTCAATAAGCCAATTATGGAACCATTATGCCACTTATGGAACTAAATGTGTGTTTAAGAGTATCTTTAGTGTCTTGGCTTGCTTTAAGTGTGTGATTATGTGTTGTTTATGATGTTTAGGCCAAGAGAACACTAACCCACCTAGGTGCACTTGTGAGGCCGAAAAGAGGGATTTTTTTTTTTTTTTTTTTTTTTTTTTTTTTTTTTTTTTTTTTTTTTTTTTTTTTTTTTTTTTTTGTGTGCATATGTATGTCCTTGTGTGCTTTTGTATGCTCTTGTGATTTAAGAACATGCCACTTGATGTCTTGAGGTTGCATTGGTACCAATGTATTATCTTGAATGCCATTGATTGTGAGAATGGCTCCCAGGGGTGAGGTGATCCCAAAAGTCCCTTAATGTGGGTGAGGAGGTGCCAAAAGTCTCAAGGCATGGATGAGACTAGGCCAAAAGTCTCTTGGATGGGTGAGGCCAAGTCAAAAGTACCTAGGCCAAGGTGAGGCATATCCAAAAGTCTTAAAAGTGGAGTGAGTCAAAACCAAAAGTCCCTAGAGCTCCTTGATGGCTTAATTGTGAAAGTATGGCATGAGAATCTTGGAAATGAGCATTTATGATCTTGGTAGCTTACTTACTTGTGCACTTGATGTATGTATGCCTTGAATGTGTGTGTGAATGGGTGTGTGAGCTATTGAAATTCTTGGAATCTCATTCCTCTTTCCCTCTCACTCTTGTACCAATGTGTTATCTTTGAATGCCATTAATTGTGAGAATGGCTCCCAAGGGTGAAGTGATACCAAAAGTCCCTTAATATGGGTGAGGAGGAGCCAAAAGTCTGAAGGCATGGGTGAGACTAGGCCAAAAGTCTCTTGAATAGGTGAGGCCAAGTCAAAAGTGCCTAGGGCAAGGTGAGGCATATCCAAAAGTCCTAAAAGTGGGGTGAGGCAAAACTAAAAGTCCCTATAGCTCCTTGATGGCTTAATTGTGAAAGTATAACATAAGAATCTTGGAAATGAGCATTTATGATTTTGGTAGCTTGCTTACTTGTGCACTTGATGTATGTATGACTTGAATGTGTGTGTGAATAGGTGTGTGAGCTATTGAAATTCTTGGAATCCCATTCCCTTTTCCCTCTCACTCTTAACTTGTCTAGGTGGTGCTCAAAGGCAAGGAAATGCAAGGCAAGAACAATAGAAAGCCTTACTTTGCCTATTATGTAGTCTAAATTGTAATTGAATGTCAAAGTGGCTTTGTACATATTATTTTTGTGATGTAAAACCTTTAGCAAATGTAACATGATGTATGGATACTATATATACTCTATGTAGCATGAAAGTCATAGAAATATTAATTTTGGATCGTAGATAGCATATATGTATTAGTGTATTATTAGGTGTGAGATGATCAAGATGAAATGCATAGGGTTTAAGACCACTAGGGCATTGTCTACAAGTCATACTTGTGCTTTTAAACTTGCAAAAGAGGAGCCAAACCATTGGAGAGGCCATTTGGACAAAGTGGACATCTAACATGGAGTAAAATTAACCATTTGAGGGAGTTATATCACTTTTTATCCAAATGAGCTCCTCTTAATTTGAAATTTGACATGCATTTAGAGCTTGTTAAGAAATTTTTGAGAAGCTAAAGTGGGAAATTTTTAGAGGTCTATGGAATATTTGGTGAATTTTCAAAATTAAAAACTTTTTGAGTTTTGGTTCAGTTCATTGTTCATTCTAGTCTGAAATGAAACTACATCACTCATGGGGCAAATGATGTCCAATTGCCATGAAATTTTACAGGATGAAACTAGACCTTCCCAGTGACTTGTGCTTCAAAGCACCTCATTTAGATGTCTAGAGAGGGAGATATTAATTTTTGAGATTACTATCCAGTACTAGACAACCAGTCAGACCTGTGTTACTATTTGATTAGTGTTTAAGGCCTGGACGTGTCGAGAATGATCTAAAGTTATTTTTTCCCTCTAGATAACATTGGTAGCTTTCTAGATTAGTATCATTTGCATGGATTGGATTTTTTGTGGAATTAATTGGGCATTTTTGAAATTTATGATAGTAAATTATATCAGTACCAAGGACAGCCGAACTTTTGTGACTATTTCGTTGTCAAACGTGGTCCAAAGGCTATATTCATGTCCTAAAATTATTTTTATGTAAATTTAATGTCCATAACTTTCCAAAAAGCTATGGTTTGTGTGATTTCAATTTTTCTACATTTAGTTATGATTTTTCAAAGTTTCCTTTAAAACTTGCCACTGTACAGCCGAGGGAAATGAAGAAATTTTGGAGTTTTTGACCCTTGATCTATGGTTTGTGTCAATTTTTGAGAATGTTATGATTTGTATATATGGAAAATAATTAGAAAATGTTGTTAATGAGTTCATAGGGCTCTGGAGATGCGAAATCAAAAATTTATCTGCTACGCAACATAATTTAATTCATTATTTTAATGCATTTTTTTAAGATTTCTTTGATAAAGTGCATATTCCCACTTGCAAGAGAGGGATTAATGTTAGAAATAATATGGTATTACATGAAACATGTTGCACCATGCTAAGGTTGCTCTCTGTTACCCTCTCTAGGCAATATTTTCATTTTTGTACCGCAACGAGGTACCTTGAGCTGTGGTGCTCCTTGCCTCTGCCTAACACACAGCTACGACTCAACCCACTATGGCTGCGATATGTCCTTCTTCTGCATCATTTCTCCTCAAGTTTCATCCCATACACTCTCACTTTCTATCTAGCAACACTCTAAGGCTACTCTACCTTAATTTGTGAGGCTCTAATAGCTTTCATCTACCTGATTTACCTAGCCTACCCATCATCGCCAATTCAAGACTTGAGTATTGATTCCCACTCCTTTGACTACCATATATAAGCAATTCCATGGATTAATGACAGCAAGGATTCATAAGCTACCAACATTTATTATTCAAATACATATTCCAGTAGAGGTTTCCGTGCATCATATGTTTAAGTCAACATCTCATGTATCACATGATTTCGTTTCCAAATAGTAAATCATATCATAGGTTCAACAAAGTTTATATTAGATGTTTTAAGTTCATACATCCAATACCAATTTAATATGAGGCCTAGCTCCGCAATATATATCCTAAATACTCAAAATACAAATTCCTACACTTGGCAACATGATTACATGATGATGCTATATAAGAAGGAGTAGAAAATTTAGCATCTAGTCTATTCAAATCAGTTCAAGTGTAGCCTTCACCACATATGGTTGAAGCTTATTGATTTTCATCCACTTGCTTCCCCTTTTCCTTACCCGAAGAGCCTTCACCTGAAAATATTATTTTATGAAACAGGGTGAGATGCAAATCTCAGTAACCAAGGCAAATTCCATTCATATATTCTAATTTAATTAACATATGTGCATAAAATTATATAAATATCAGAAAATAAACTAGTTACATCAGCAAATGAAACAATTAGACTATTAGTGACTATTATCCCATACTGGCAATCACAAATCTACATGTTAAAGGCCAATAACACCAGGAGAGGCCCATCCATGACACCTACACCCTAATGAGCATAATCAGGGCTCAGTGCATATAGGGGTCTGATCACAACGCAGTGCCGGATTAAAGCACAATGCACAAGTGGCAGCTGCACCACAGCTCCACCATGGACTCACAAGGTCCAAACACAATATATTAGATAGCCAACTATTCATTATGCATTTCAAAATCATACATATGTAGCAGATATAAAATTAAAGTAGACATATGCATGGAATTAACAGTAAGCCTAGTTACCTCACTTGTAAACATTCTTTAAGAGCCAACAAAATACTACTTGAGCCTATGGACACAAAACCAGACCATTACTATCCTTAATCATCATTTATATTAGCAACCCATCACTCATGGAGTTAAATTACAAAGGACTACTTAGAAAACACTTACCGAACTTCTACAAGAACCAAATTCAGATTTGATTGTTCCCACACTAGAAACTTCAAAATATCACCTCAAAGTCTAGGCAAATTCACATAAAATTAATACCTATTGTAACGTCCGGTACGTTGTACAATCACTGGAACGGGCCGGTTTGAAAAGCAAGTCCCCTGAGATGAGTGATTCAAGGCCAAATAAAATTTGAATAAAATTTTAAATAATAGAAAATGAGGATTTGAGCCTTGAGTTGCCCAAAAACTAGGGTTGGAGCAATTCGAAAAATTTGCCGAAAGGCCAGTGGCATTTTCATAAATAAGTGTAATTTTGGAAAAAACACCTAGAAGGGCTTTTTAAATGGAAATTTTGAGTTGCCCAAGGTTCTCAAAGGCCCCAAAAACCATGGGAAGTCCCGAGACCAATAAAGCCCCTCCGATGTACTCTTTTCAACATCAGTTAACCTAAACTTTGACCGATTCGTTCGGGAAGGTTTTAGCTCTGATTTGAGTGATTCCAAGGGCATTTTATTAAATTAGGAACCTAAATTTTATGATGAAAAAGACGGTTCTCAAAAAGAAGCTAAAACGAAGTCAAAACGAAATTACCATTACGGAAGGGCAAAATTGAAATTTATAGTTTCTTGAATGTTCTAAAGAGTTCCACACTTTTCTCCCTTCTTCTCCTCTTTAATGAGCACGACCCATTCTGCCCAAAATATAGAAAATTCCACAGACCTCCAAATGACTTGATCTTTGGCTTCCCAAAAAGCTCTAGCCAAGATCTAGTTGCATACAAAATTTCAAGTCAAGAAGAGGTCATTTGGTCAGACTTTGTCATAACTCAAGAATATGGCAATTTTGGTCCCAACAAGAGGCAAATTTAGTTCACATGAGACATCCATTGTTCCACACACATTTGAGCAACTTAGAAAGCATAAATATAGCACAAATAAGTCTCTCATAAGGTCTGAACTCTCATGCAACTCAAATTCACCATGTCACTTCCATAAACATACATGCACAAGTAGGCTCCCAAGTGGTCAAAATATACAATTCTATTCATTAAACTCTATTTTTGATACATACACTAACTTTACATAGTTTTATACTTGTTCAAAGTGTCATGGCTCAAAAATAACATTTACATATCTAATTTGATATTCTAGACATCATAGTACATCAAAAATGGAAAGATTTGCCAAGAGATGGAGATTTAAGCTCCTTGACTTCCGTTCTTTGGATCTTAAACTCCACCTAGATCATATAAGATGAGAGAAAGGAGGGGGTGAGATTCATTGAATCTCAATAGCTCATACACCTATTCAAGCACATCTTCAAGGCATAAAACATGTCAAAGGTACAATTATGCAATCAATCAATCTATGAAGCATTCATCTTTCACATTTTTGTGTCACAAACTCATGTCAAGCACAAGAATGAGCTTTAGGGACTTTTCGTTTAGCCTCACCTGATTTCTAGGACTTTTGGATTGCCTCACTCTTGGTTCTTGGGACTTTTGACTTAGCCTCACCCATCCAAAAGACTTTTGGCCTTGTCTCACCCATGCCATGAGACTTTTGGCATCTCCTCACCTATATTAAGGGACTTTTGGCACTACCTCATCCTTATGAGCCATTTCCACCATTCAAAGACATTCAAGAAAGCATATTGGTACCAAAATAGCAACATAGCATTAAGTGGCATGTCTCAAACATATAAGCATACACACAAGCACACAATGACACCATATGCAACAAGAAAATGCAACAAGAAAAGGTGGAGAGCTACACTTTCTCCCATAGAGAGCCTCATAAGGGGCCATCTGAATATTAAAGTGATAACTATTATTGTATGCAAATTCAGCTAATGGTAGATATGCATCCCAGTTACCCCTCGTCTCTAACACACATGCCTTCATCATGTCCTCTAAGGTCTGGATGGTCCTCTCAGTTTGACCATTAGTCTAGGGGTGGTAAGCAGTGCTAAACCGCAACCTGGTCCCTAAGGCATGCTGTAACAACCTCCAAAAGTTTGATGTGAACCTGGGGTTCCTATTAGATACTATGCTGCTAGGTACTCCATGAAGTCACACTATTTCATGTATATATAACTGGGCTAATCTATCCAATGAGTAAGTAGCCTTAATCGCTAAGAAATGTGCAGACTTCGTCAATCTATCCACAACTACCTAGATAGTATCGTGTCTAGAGGATGTCCTAGGTAACCCCATAATGAAATCCATAGCTATACTATCCCATTTCCACTCGGAGATATCTAGGGGTTGTAGCAACCTAGGGGGTCTCTGGTGTTCTACCTTGACCTTCTGGCACACTAAACATCTCGCCACACAATCTGTGACATCATTCTTCATTCCTGCCCACCAGAAGATTCTTTTTAGATCCTGATATATCTTGTGGCACCTAGATGGATAGTACATTTACTATTGTCTGCCTCTTCTAGAATTTTCTCTCTCAACTCATTGGTACACGGCACACATATTCTATCTCGGTATACTATCACATCATCCTCGGATATCCTGAAATCTGAGGTCCTACCCTGGGAGATTTCGCTCCTAATCTGTTTCAAGAATTCATCCTCTCTCTGGGCATCTAAGATCTAGACTCTAACCTCATTCTCAATTCGGGTCTCACTTAAAAATAGTCTGCTCGATACCAGCTGGCAAGAGAGGTTCAGATTTCTAAATTTTTCTAGGAGCTCCTGCTCCCTGATCATCATATGGGCAGCGTGGATGGATTTCCTACTTAGGGCATCGGCCACCACATTGGCCTTCCCCGAATGGTATTTCAATACATAATCATAATCTTTCAGGAGCTCTATCCATCTCCTTTGTCTTATATTGAGTTCCTTATGATCAAATAGGTATTTCAGACTTTTGTAGTCATTATAGATCCCTATAGTTGCACCATACAAATAGTGCCTCCAACTCTTAAGAGCAAACACTACTACGGCTAACTCTAGGTCATGTGTAGGATAATTCTCCTCATGAGGCCTCAGCTGCTTAGAGACATATGCCACTACCCTACCCTGCTGCATCAATACACATCCTAACCCTTTCCTTGAGGCATCCCTATATATCATAAATGGTAAACTAAGGTCAGGAATGACTAGCACAAGGGCAGTGGTCAATCAGAGTTTCAACTCTTAGAAACTCCTCTCATATCTCTCATCCCACACAAAGGGTGTATCCTTCTGAGTCAGCCTCGTAAGTGGCAAGGCCATCTAAGAAAACCCCTGAATGAATTGTTGGTAATATCCTGCCAAACCAAGGAAACTCCTAACCTCAGTGATCGTCCTAGACCTATCCTATTGTAACACAGCCTTAACTTTATGGGGATCTACTGCGACCTCATCTCATGAGATCACATGACCTAAGAATTTCACCTCGGTTAGCCAAAACTCACATTTACTCAATTTGGCATATAATTTCTTCTCTTTCAAAATCTCTAGGGATAATCTTAGATGCCTCTCATGCTCCTCAAAAGATCTAGAGTACACTAGGATATCATCAATAAAGACCACAACAAATTTATCTAGATATGGTCTGAAGACCCTGTTCATGTAGTCCATGAATACCGTAGGCGCATTCGACAAAATCAGATTTTGCAAAACCCTAGAAAATACTACACTTTTCTAACTTGTTTTCTATTAGCTTTTCTTGGAATTTCTTGCCATATTCCATCTCTCCATGGCCTAAAACCCTTGTTCCCTCCTTTTATTTGGACAGAACATCCTCCCCTTCTTTGGTTCTGTTCTTGGCTGAAATATACATAAAGGGAGGGGGAAGAGAAGATGCAACAAAAAGTAAAGATTACCTAGGGTTCAAGTGAGCTTTCAAGTATCTTTCTCCTTCATTCTCTTCTCCTTAGCAAATTCAAAATTCTCCCTTTAGGTTTGGGTCAAAAATAGAACCAAATCATTAAAAAAATCCATGGAAAGAAAGGAGGAAGAGAGGAGAACAAGATTGGCGGAAGATGGAGCAAGAAATTTTATGAAATTACCTAGTTTCTCCTTGGCTTTCTTCCTCTTTTTCTCCTCCCTTTGGTGTGCCTAAGAGAGCTGAAGATTTTTTGTATTTTGGGTAGAATGGGTCGTGCTCATTAAAGAGGAGAAGAAGGGAGAAAAGTGTGGAACTCTTTAGAACATTCAAGAAACCATAAATTCCAATTTTGCCCTTCCATAATGGTAATTTCGTTTCGGCTTCGTTTTAGCTCCTTTTTTAGAACCATCTTTTCCATCATAAAATTTAGGTTCCTAATTTAATAAAATGCCTTTGGAATCACTCAAATCAGAGCTAAAACCTTCCCGAACGAATCGGTCAAAGTTTAGGTCAACCGATATTGGAAAGAGTACACCGAAGGGGCTTTACCAATCCCGGGGCTTCCCATGGTTTTTGGAGCCTCTGAGAACCTTGGGCAACTCAAAATTTCCATTTAAAAAGCCCTTCTTGGTTTTTTTCCAAAATTACACTTATTTACGAAAATACCACTGGCCTTTCGGCAAATTTTTCGAATTACTTCAACTCCAATTTTTGAGCAACTCAAGGCTCAAATCCTCATTTTCTATTATTTAAAATTTTATTTTGCCTTGAATCACTCATCTCAAGGGGACTTGCTTTTCAAATCAGCCTGTTCCAGAGATTGTACAACGTACCAGGCATTACACCCATACTATAAATCAACTATGGGTTTTTCTAACTAGCAGAGAAAGCATCAAAATAAGGAGTTTATACTTACCTAACAACACCTTTAGCTCTAACCTTTAAAATTTCACCATGGAAACATCAACCAATAAGTTTTAGATTTTTGGGTGTGGGTGAAATGCTCCAAATGAAAAACTAATCCAGTCAAATTAAAGAGAAATAAGAGAGGATTAAGTTATATAACTATTACCTTAATTGATTTTAAGTCTAGAAGTTGGAAATGGTAGATTTGGTCCAAGAACCCTAACCTTTCTCCAAGACCTCTGAATTTTGCTTTGCCTCTTATGCTTTTTCTATAAAATGGGGAAGAGGCTGAGTGTATTTAGGATTTAGATGGGTTTAAGTTGGGTTGTGGGCTGACCTAAAGGCTTAATTCCAAGTGAGTTTAGACTTTTGGTTGGGTTGGGCCAAGGTTTAGGTGTTAAATGGGTTAAATGTAAGTTGGGCTTGCACAAGGTAAACATTGGGCTTCTACGCTTAGCCCAAAACATAATTGAATTAACCATAAGGCCTAAATTAATGTCCACCTCTCTTAAGTAATTTTCTAATTAAACCTATATTAATCCTTAGTTAATCATGATTATCCTTAATTAATTTTGGGGTGTTACATTCTCCCTTCCTTTTAAGAATTTTGTCCTCAAATTTAGATGTACCTTACTCAAATAGTGTGGGATAGTCCTTCCTTATTACCTTCTCAGTTTCCCAAGTTACTTCATCTAGTGTAAGTCCCTTCCATACTACCTCTACTAGGAGGATGTCCTTATTATGCAATTATTTGGTTTTTGAGTCCACAATCCTTTCTAACTCAATCACATAAGACAAATCATTTTGTAGATGCACAGTCTTATGCTCAATGACATGCGAAGGGTCCGGGTGATACTTTTTCGATTGGGACACATGGAACACATAATGCAATCTGGCTAGGTTTAGAGGTAAAGCAACTCTATAGGCCATGGGTCTTATCCTTTCAAGGATATAAAAAGGACCAAGATAACGAGGACTGAGCTTTCTTGTCTTGATAGACTATCTTATATCCATTATTGGAGTAGCCTTAAGGAACATATAGTCTCCTACCTCAAATTCTAAGGGTCTCTTTCTCTTATCCACATAACTCTTCTACCTACTCTGGCCAACTAACAACTTCTTTTTGATGAGCTTTATTTGGCGGGTGGTTGTCTTAAGAGACTCCTCTTACTAAGCTCTATCTAACACAATGGTGACATGCACTTTCTCCCTTAAAGTGCCTCAAATGGTGCCATCTGGATTCTAGAATGGTAATTATTATTGTAGGCAAACTTAGCTAAAGGCAAGTACACATCCTAGTTCCCTTTCAACTCTAACACACTAGCTCTAAGCATGTCCTCAATGGTTTGAATGGTTCTCTCAGTCTGTCCATCTAACTAAGGATGATAGGCAGTGCTAAAATTGAGACTAGTGCCTAAAACTTCTTATAGAGATCACCAAAATTTTGACGTGAACCTTAGGTCTCTATCTGACATAATGCTATTGGGGACACCATGTAATCTCACAATCTCACAGACGTAAAGTTAAGCTAATCTATCTAGATGATAAGTGGCTCTAATAGGTAGAAAGTAGGTAGACTTCATCAATCTATCCATAATCACCCAAATAACATCATGACCCGAGGATGTTCTAGGCAAACCTATCACAAAATCCATAGATATGCTATCCCATTTCCATTTTGGAATCTCTAAAGGGTGTAACAAACCTATGGGTCTTTAGTGTTCAAGCTTAACCCTCTAACAAACTAGACATTTAGCAATAAGTTCAACTATGTCTAACTTCATCCCAAGCCACCAAAAACTCTTCTTAAGATCCCTATACATCTTAGTGGTACTCAAATGAATGGTGTGCCTACTCTTATGAGCTTCTAACAACACTATATTCCTCTATTTTTCATCCTTAGGTATACACACTCTGCCTCGGTACCTCACCAAACCATCCTCTGATAGGTCAAAGTCTCTTATCTCTCTATTCCCTAACTACTCTTTAACTCTTCCTAAATGTTTATCTAGCTCTTGGGCCTTTTTAATTCTCTTTCTAAAGTCATTCTCTATCCTTAACTCTCCTAAAAGAAGACTATTAGGATGCACTGAAATGGATAAATTCAAATCTCTCAACTCGTCAATCAACTTTTGCTCCCTAAGCATCATCATTGCCATATGAATAGATTTCTTACTCAAGGCATTAGCAACAACATTTGCCTTTCCTGGATGATACTTCGAGGAGAAGTCATAATTCTTAAGAAACTCCATCCACCTTCTTTGTCTCATGCTCAACTCCTTTTGGTCAAACAAGTACTTCAAACTTTTATGATCACTATACACCTCAAATTGTGCACTATAAAGATAGTGCTTCTAAATCTTAAGGGAAAAAACCACAACTGCTAACTCTAGGTCATAAGTGGGATAATTTTCCACATAGGGTCTAAGTTGTCTAGAGGCGTAGGCTATCACCCTACCTTGTTATATCAAAACACACCCCAATCCCTTCTTAGAAGTGTGTTATAAACTATGAATGTCTCTTTAGGGTTAAGTATCACTAACATAGGTGTGGTGTTCAACCTATCCTTAAGCTCTTGAAAGGAATTCTCACACTTAGAATCCCGCACAAATGGTTGGTCCTTCCTAGTCAACTTAGTCAAAAGCATAGCTAACTGAGAAAATCCCTTAATGAATCTTCTATAGTTGCCGGCTAGACCTAGGAAGCTATGAATTTCGGTCACCATCTTGGGTCTCTACCAATTCAGTACTGCTTTTACCTTACTAGGATCTCCCGCTACCCCTTATTTCAATATCACATGACCTAAGAATTTAACTTTCTGCAACCCAAACTCATATTTACTCAACTTAGCATACTACTGATGCCTTCTTAATGTTTGAAGAACTATCTTAAGATGCTCTTTATGCTCTTCACTACTCTTAGAGTAGATAAGGATGTCATCAATGAACACTACCACAAACCAGTCAAGATAGGGTCTAAAGATCTTATTCATGTAATCCATAAAAATAGTAGGGGCATTAGTTAACCCAAAAGGCATGATTAGGAACTCATGATGGCCATATCTAGTGCTAAAGGATGTTTTAGGTACATCCTTAGCTTTGACTCTAAGTTAATGGTATCTCGATCTAAGATCTATCTTTGAAAAGATTGATGCTCTAACTAAGTGGTCAAGTAAATCATCAATTCTAGGCAAAAGGTATTTATTTTTTATGGTTACTTGGTTTAATTTCCTATAGTCAATACAAAGCCTAAGGCTACCATCTTTCTTCTTAACAAACAACATTGGCACTTCCCACAGAGACACACTTAGCCTAATGAACCCTTTCTTAAGTAACTCCTCTAACTAACTTTTCAACTCAACTAATTCAGTAGGCACCATTCTATATGGAGCCTTAGATATCGAACCTGCATTAGGTACCAAATGGAGAATTCTAACTCTCTCTCTGGAGGTAGTTCACTAAACTTCTTAGGAAAAACTTCAAGGAACTCCCTAATCACAGGTATATCTTCCAGCCCATCATCAACCTCAATATACAACGAAAAGAATGCTAGGAACCCTTAGCAACCACACCTAAGGTACCTCTTAGCTTAGGAAACAAACACATAAGTAAGCTCAATTATAGGACAAGTTTTAGGTATATTGGCAGGTAAAGAAACAATCTTATGGTTACAATAAAAAATCACATTATTAACCGACAACCAATCCATAACAATAATTACATCAAAGTCACACAAAGGCATACAAATCAGGTCAAGGGTAGTACAACAACCATCCAATTGTACAATACAATTCAAGCATACATCATATGTAATCGTAGAATATCCAGTAGGGGTGGACATAGATAATTCAAATGGCAACAAGCTAATTTTATGACCTAGAAGCTTAACATAGTCATATGAGATGAATGAGTGGGTCACACTTGAGTTAAACAATGCATCTATAATATGATTATGGACAAGTAAAGTACCTTAAATCAAATTAGGGGATCTATTAGCCTCTTGCTGCGTAAGTGCAAACACCCTTCCTTGTGTATGTGATTTAATAGATGGGGCTGACTCTCTCGACACTAAGCAAGTCCATGCATAGTGTCCAGGTTTCTCGTAATTGTAACATACCAGGCATGGTCCATTACCATGGCTCTTCTCACATTTGACACAAGTTAGTGGGGCATTAGCTATACTCTTTAGAGTTCCCATACTCTTTCTTTAAGGAGCATTTCTTGGGGGTGGTCTCCTACCCCAAGAACCACTACCACTGTTGGTTCCATTCTTACTTTCGCCCCTAAAGGGCTCCATGCCCCGGTCATGCTTACCCTCCATAGTCTTCTTCCTTTTGGCCTCACTTTCAATCATAGCTCTCTCCATTACTCTACACTTCTCCACCAATTTATCAAAATTGTGGATTTGTAAAGATACAATTTTGTCCTTCAACTTTGGTTTCAAGCCTCTTTTAAATTTTTTAGCCTTCCATGGCTCATCATCAAACTGTCTCAAGTAGGAGGAGAAGTGAGACAACTAAATGAACTTGGCTGCATACTGATCCACATTCATGTCTCGTTCAAAGAAGTTAAACTCGGCTTTCTTGTCACCTCTTATTAAAGGTGGGAAATACTTGCCCTCAAAGACAATTTGGAAACTCTTTCAAGTTAAGGGTATCCCCTTTGCAATCAAAAATTTAGAGGTATTCCTCCACCAATGCTTAGCCTCACCCTCCAACTTATATATGGCCAACTTTGCCTTTTGCTCTGTGGTGCAAGTCATGACTTTAAAGATCTTCTCTATTTGCATCAGCCACCTCTTGCCCTTCTCAGTGTCTAACTCTCCCAAAAACAATGGAGGATCAACCTTTTTAAACTTGGTCAACATAATAGAGAGGTCATCATCCTTCCCTTGGTGTTCCACACTAAGGTTCTTACTAGCACTAACACGGTTCTCGATCAGCACCTCCTGATTCTGCTTATTCATGGTTTCATGTAGCTATTGTAGCACTTGAATAGTTGCTACATGAGCCTTGGCTTGCTCTTGAAGCTAGTCAGTCATTGCCCTAATTGTAGCTTTATAGGCCTTAGCGTGTTCTCTCATTTGGTTGGCCATTATAGCTATGGCCTTTTGCATTTCTTTTAGCATCGCAGTAGTTTCTCTACATGCTACCATCTCACTCTGCAATGCCATAAGCATCTTCCATTAAGTTACAGTCCAAGGCAAACCAAACACAACTCCACCCATAGTAGGTATATACAAGTATAAGAGTTATCACCAGATCACAATGTTCCTATCCCTAACATGCATGCATCATCATTGCCAAGTTTGCTAGCCATAAGTTTCTAAACCTAGCATAATTTCCTGAACCATTGCTCTAATAACAAATGTAATGACTCTAATATCTAACCACAGTAGTTAAGCTTAAATGTAAGATTAATAATCATAAATCAAGGTCTAGAACTATTTCAATTAATCAATTTAAGAAAATGTAAGGGAATTTGAACCTTGATATTATTAAAGTCATTAACCAAATAATCAAAACTATTTATGAACATAAGTGAATCTAATCCTCAATTAAAAGCCTTTAATTCATTTATCCATTAATTCCAACTCACAAAAACCTCCTACAATTGTTTCTAAATCTCATCATTGCCAAGTTTGCTAGCCATAAGTTTCTAAACCTAGCATAATTTCCTGAACCATTGCTTTAATAACAAATGTAATGACTTTAATATCTAACCACAGTAGTTAAGCTTAAATGTAAGATTAATAATCATAAATCAAGGTCTAGAATTATTTCAATTAATCAATTTAAGAAAATGTAAGGGAATTTGAACATTGATATTATTAGAGTCATTAACCAAATAATCAAAACTATTTATGAACATAAGTGAATCTAATCCTCAATTAAAAGCCTTTAATTCATTTATCCATTAATTCTAACTCACAAAAACCTCCTACAAGTGTTTCTAAATCTCATCATTGCCAAGTTTGCTAGCCATAAGTTTCTAAACCTAGCATAATTTCCTGAACCATTGCTCTAATAACAAATGTAATGACTCTTGTGGCAACCCTACCTTCTTATCATTGTAATTATGGTTAAATGTTTGATTAATAATTAATGATCAAGGTTTGAGGTCATTATATTTTATCACGTTATGAAAATATGAGGAAATTTGAACCTTGATGTTAAGGTCATCACCATACCACTACAACCCAACAACCTTTGCATAAAAGAAATCCTATATCAGCTCTTACCATTACCATTGAAGAAATTGGGGTTTCTAGGCTCAAAGTAGGAGTTTAGGGACTTGCGCCACGGCCTATAACTTCCCCGCTGCGGCCAATTTGCTCTCTGGAATCACTGGGCAAATTTAAGTCGCAGCGAGTTGGACCTTCGCCGTGGCCAACCTATGTGGCGCCGCTGCAGAAATGCCTCCTGGAACTACTATTCTCACTCCCACGATTCCCGCCTCGGCATAATATATTTGCGCCGCGGCGAGTTTTGCTTTTATCTAACTCTTATTTTATTTTCTTGACTCGTGCCACGGCGAGTTTTGGTTCTGTTACCCTCCTGGGCGATTTTTTTCACTCTGCACCGCGGTGAGATTTATCAGGCCGCGGTGCTCCTTGCCACTGTCACTCCCAAGGCCATTTTTCCTCCCTTGTGCCACGGCAGGATTGGTTATGTCGCAGTGGGATTCGACTCTGTCTCACATTTGGTCGCGGCGAAGCCTTTTTAGCCGCGGCGAGACTCCCTCCTGTGACCATATTACCCAAATTCGCCCCCTATACTCTAAATCTCATCTTCGAGACACTCCAGGTCCATCTTCCCTTATTTTATGTGATCCTAATGGTGTTTATCTACCCTATTTACCCATCAATCTGTCCATTACCATTGAAAAACTTAAATGCTACTTCCTACTTGCCCAACTAGCTCATATCAGCAATTTCAAGAATAATTGACAGCAAGAACACATGCATTAGCAACAATCAACATCCCATGCACATTCCATATATATTTCATTCATCAATAGCTTATGTCCATATCCAAGGCATCATATGACTACAACTCCCATATGGTAATCCATATCACAATTCCAACAAGACTATATATATGATACTATAAGTTCATACATTAATATTCAATAGTAGTAAGACTTAAATCCTTAACGGTTACATTCCAATCAAACAAAATATGAATGCCTACACTTGGCAATATGAATACATGATGATGCTATATGAACTAATAACAAAATTGCATCTCTACTAACTAAGCTAGCCTAAGTGTAACCTTCTCCCATATGTTGGAACTCATGGATTTTCATCCACTTGCTTCCCTTTATCCTTGCCCGAGGAACCTTCACCTAAAATGTTAATCCCATGAAACGGGGTGAGATATAAATCTTAGTAACCAAGGCAATTCCATCATATATCCAGTTTAATTAGCATATATGCATGAATCAAAATCAACATCAGAAACATATCCATCATATCAGCAAATGAAACAATTAGCTATCATGATTACTATCCCATACTAGCAATCATATTATCACATGTTAAAGGCCATTAACACCGAGAGAGGCCCGTCCATGGCACCTACTCCCTATTGAGCACAACCGAGGCTCAGTGCATCTGGGTTTGATCATAACCCGGTGCTCGATCGAAGCACATGCACGGGTGGTAGCCGCACCACAGCTCCACCATGGACTCACAAGGTCCAATCACCATTCAACAGATAGCCAATCAATTCATTCAACATTTCAAATCATTCATATACAGCAACATATGAAATTAAATCAAATATATACATGGAATTGATATAAACCCGGTTACCTCACTTGTAGACACTTGCAACAGTCACCAATGGTGCAGAAATCCTCCTATAACCATAGCATCATAAAATTACTATTCTAATTCATCATTAACATTTACAATCAATACCCAAAGAATTTAAGATGCTAATGACTACCTAAAAATCACTTACTCAGCCACTATAAGTTCCAAATTTGGATTAAAGTGTCCTCCACCAGAAAACTCAATATTTCACCCAAAATCCTAAGCAAATTCGTACATAATTAATACCTATTTTATAAATCAGCTATGAGGGTCTCAAATTAACAATTAAAGCATCATAATGGAGGGTTTAAACTCACCCAAAGTCAGCCATAACTTCAACCTACGAATTTTACCAAGAAAATTCCCATATTTCAGATTTTGGGTAGAGTGAAAATGCTCCAAATGAAAAACTAATCAGACCAAATTAAAGAGGAAGATGAGGGGATTAAGTTGTATAACTATTACCTTGGCTGAATCTTGCTCTAAATGTGAGAAAATATAGAATTATTGCCCCCAACCCTAGCCTCCTCTCCAAGCTCCGAATTTTGCTTCTTGAGTTTTATGTTTCAGCAAGTGTGAGGAAGAGGCTGATGTATTAGGGTTTTAGGTGGGTTTAAGTTAGATCAAAGATGGGTCATGGGTTGCTCCAAGATCCAACTTCATTTGGGCTTCAGGTTTTTACTTGTTGGGCCAGTTTTTAAAGTGTTGGGCTGCAGAATTTTACTGGGCCAATTTTATATGCATTGGGTTGCTGAAGTTTAATTAAGTTTGGGCCAAGTTTGAAGAGCTCAAGAATATGGATTTGCACAAGGGTTATTGGGCCACTTAGAAGAGTCTATACAAGGTGGATCTTGGGCCTCCATCACACTAATTTGGGTTGGGTCTATACCTAACCCATTGGGCCTCCATTATCCCCTTATCATGATCTATTTATTTAAGCCTAGATAGGATCTAATCCATAATTAATTATTCCTAATTAATCTAATCCATAATTAATACCTTAATTAATTATGGGCTGTTACAACTCTAATATCTAACCATAGTAGTTAAGCTTAAATGTAAGATTAATAATCATAAATCAAGGTCTAGAACTATTTCAATTAATCAATTTAAGAAAATGTAAGGGAATTTGAACCTTGATGTTGTTAGAGTCATCAACCAAATAATCAAAACTATTTATGAACATAAGTGAATCTAATCCTCAATTAAAAGCCTTTAATTCATTTATCCATTAATTCCAACTCACAAAAACCTCCTACAAGTGTTTCTAAATCATTCCTTAGCATTATTACTATAGGAAAAACCAAAGTTTCTAGGCTAAAAGTAGGAATTTGAGAACCTTTGCCATAACTTGAAACCTTCCTATCGCGACTAAGTTGGCTACTATAACTTAAAAACTAAGTTCCATATCTTGTGCCATGGTAAAGTTACTCTTGGTTCAATTTCTCAAGTTTTCGTATATTGCTGTAGTGAGCCTATGTGGTGCTGCGCCATAACAAAACTAGCTATTAAAACACTCATCACCTAATTCCCTTGACTTACACCGCAGTAGAATGTCGTAGCGAGGTTACTCTCTGTTACCCTTCCTAGGCAATATTTTCATTTCTATGCTGTGGTAAGGTACCTTAAGCCATGACGCTCCTTGCCTTTGCTTGACATATGGCCAGGACTCAACCCACTCTGGCTGCATGCATAACCCTCTTGTGTATCATTTTTCCCTCAGTTTCATCCTATAGACTCCCATTCTCTATCTAGCAACACTCTAAGGCCATTCTACATTAATTTGTGAAGCTTTAATAGCCTTCATCTACTTGATTTACCCAACCTACCCATCATCGTCAATTCAAGACTTAAGTATTGATTCCCACTTATCTAACTACCATATATTAGCAATTCCATGGATTAATGACAGCAAGGATTCATAAGCTACCAACATTTATCATTCAAATACATATTCCAGTAGAGGTTCAAGGCATCACATGTTTAAGTCAACATCTAATGTATCACATGATTTCATTTCTAAATAGTAAATCACATCATAGGTTCAATAAAGTTTATATTAGATGTTATAAGTTCATACATCCAATACCAATTTAATATGAGGCCTAGCTCCTCAATAGATGCATCCTAAGTACTTAAAATACAAACTTCTACACCTAGCAACATGATTACATAATGATGCTATATAAGAAGGAGTACAAAATTTTGCATCTACTCTACTCAAATCAGTCCAGGTGCAACCTTCCTCACACATGGTTGGAGCTCATAGATTTTCATTCATTTGCTTCCCTGTATCCTTACCTGAAGAGCCTTCACCTAAAAGTATTATCCCATGAAATGGGGTGAGATGCAAATCTCAGTAACCAAGGCAAATTCCATTAATATATTCCAATTTAATTAACATGTACATAAAATCATATAAATATCAGAAAATATACCAGTCACATCAGCAAATAAAATAATTAGGATATTAGTGACTACTATCCCATACTAGCAATTACAAATCCATATGTTAAAAGCCAATAACATTAGGAGAGGCCTGCCTACGACACATACTCTCTAATGAGTACAACTAGGGCTCAGTGCATATAGGGATTCAATCACAACCCGGTGCTTGATTGAAGCATAATACATAGGTGGTAGTCACACCACAGCTCCACCGTGAACTCACAAGGTCCAAACACAATATATTAGATAGCCAACCATTCATTATGCATTTCAAAATCATACATGCACAGCAGATATAAAATTAAAGTAGACATATGCAAGGAATTTAATAATAACCTTAGTTACCTCACTTATAGATGATTCTTTAAGAGCCAACAAAATGCTACTTTAGCCTATGAACATAAAACCTAACCATTACTATCCCTAATCATCATTTATATTAGCAACCTATTACTCGAGGAGTTAAACTACAAAGGACTACTTAGAAAATACTTACCCAACTTCTACAAGAACTAAATTTGAATTTGATTGTTCCTATACCAAAAACTTCAGAATATCACCTCAAACTCTAGGCAAATTCATACAAAATTAATACTCATACTATAAATCAACTATAAGGGTCTCTAACTAATAGAAAAAGCTTCAAAATGAGAAGTTTATACTTACTTAACAATACCTCTAGCTCCAACCTCCAAGATTTCATTATAGAAACATCAAGCAACAAGTTTTAGATTGTTGGGTTTGGGTGAAATACTACAAACAAAAAACTAATCAGGTTAAATTGAAGAGAAAGAGGAGTGGATTAAGTTATATAACTATTACCTTGGCTGATTTTGAGTCTAGAAGTGGGAAATGGTGGATTTGTACCAAGAACCTTAGCCTCTCTCCAAAACCTCTAAATTTTGCTTTGCTTCTTATGTTTTTTCTACAAAATGGGAAGGAGGCTAAGTGTATTTAGGGTTTAGATGGATCTAAGTTAGGTTATGGTTTGACCCAAAGGCTTAATTCTAAGTAGGTTTAGACTTTTAGTTGGGTGCCAAGGTTTAGGTGTTAAATAGGTTAAATGTGAGTTGGGCCTGCACAAGGTTAACATTAGGCTTCTAAGAAAATGAAATGGGGTCTCCCTAAGGCTAAAATTAGGCTTCTATACTTAGCCCAAAACATAATTAAATTAACCATAGGGCATAAATTAATGTCCACCTCTCTTAAGTAATTTCCTAATTAAACCTATATTAATCCCTAGTTAATTATGATTATCCTTAATGGATTTTAGGGTGTTATGTCACAAGGTAGCTTTATTTCCCTCTCTTGCATACATTTGAATGTTTGAATGAGTTGTAATACTTATATGTGTTATTGCTTGATGCATTTATGATATATGTTTTAGCATAGTTTCTATAATACCTTAGCTCCCTAGCCTTCAAATCATATCACATAGGCTTATCTTAGCATAATCACATGAAAATAGTACTTTCAGTAGCGGGAATTTACATCATTGAATGTCCAATTAATTCATTCTCGGCTTTAGGGACCATGTGAGCTTACTAATTTCATTTTCCATCTATAAAATATCCATTCATATCAGAAACATCATAATTCATCTCACAATTCACGGATTTAGAACTATATTTCACAAAACCAGAATTTTGCTTTCGGATTGCTGTACCAGTTTTTTGATATGAATTTTAAAGATTCATAACTAATTCTAGAAAAATTGAAATCATGCATATATAGCTTTCTGGAAAGCTCTGGATGTTAACTAATGGATAAAAATAATTCCAAACTAAGATAATAGCATTTAGCCCATGAAAAATAATAGAACAATACATCAAGCATGCTCTCAGATGGCTACAGGTCCTGGAACTTCAAAATTTTGTCCCTCCCTTTACAGAGCTTCAAATGAGGTGCTCTTAGTGGCTATGAAAAGCTTATGATGTCTAGTTTATGTTTGTAAAATTTAATAAGCATTAAACTTCATTTGGTCATGAATAATATAAGAAAATAAACTAACCATATGAACAATTTAGATGCCCGTTAGCTTTGTGAAAAACTCTAGGTGAGACCTATTTGTTAGCCAAATTTTATACAAAAACTCATCCATTTGTTTAGACTTTGGTTCAACTCAAGAAATGGTCAAAATTGAAGTCCATAAAGAGTTCACAAGGCACCAAATGGCTTTCTTATTATTCCACCACCACTTGGGCATGTTAAAAGTATAATTATAGCATATAGAAGCATGCCAAATGGTTCAAATCATAATGGAGCTCATTCTCACCCTTCCACTTGAATTTATACACATGCACATCATGGCATATAGGTGGCAAAATCTCATATATTCATTCATTTGATCTCAAAATGGATACATACATCTTATTTACATACATTTGAACATGCCCAAAGGTTTACATCACATAAACAACATGTGGTTACAAATTTTGACATCCAAATGCTATCAAAATGCCTAATTATCTATTCCATTGTTAAAGCCTTGCTCTTCAATGTAACATCCCTAGAATTAGGATTTTCTAATTATTTAGTATTTTATATAATGAATTTATTAAGATTTAATAAGGTGAATTTGAATGAAATAGCTTCAGATATGAGAAGTATAAGCTAACTAGGACCTATAGAAATTTGAGATTTTAGGGAGTCCAAGGGGCCTAGAGGTAAAATTGTCATTTGTCACCTAGATGAACTTTGATACTTTTTCTAGATAAAAGGGGAATTAAGAACTAGTCTAATATATATATATATATTAATAGTTAGGAAATAATGCGCAAAAAATTATGAAATTCATTGCATGAAATTTTGAATTCGTTAGGACCAGAAAATGGCCTGGAATAATTACAAACTTACATGGAGACAAACTAAAACCTTAAACTCGTGTTAGCTGTCTCAAGAAATTGTGCAGAAAAATCTACTGGATAGTGGTGATAGAATCTAGAAATATGGAGTTACAAAGAAGATATAAGCAAAAAACGAATAACGTGCTTGTCTGTCATGTCACTACCAGGGGTAAAATAGTCATTTAGACCTTAAAATAATAAAATATTAAGAAAATAAATAATATTTAAATATATGGTTAGAAACATTAAATGGGACCCACATAGACCCAAATAATATTAAAATATAGCCAAGACCTCAGAGAATACTAATTAAATAAAATATTACAGAGAACCTACGAAACGGTGGCAATTTTGCAAGTCTAACCAAGGAAGAGTTGACATGGCACTAGAGCACTGGGAAGGTGATGATGTGGTGCCATAGAGGGGAGAGAGAGTGATGATGCAGCGCCATGTGTAAGGAAAAAACTAGAAGTTGGAAGAGAATTCTAAAAATTGCACGAACTACGAAATGGTTACACAGGCTTACATCAACAAATTTTAGAAATCTCACGCATTACGAAAAAGTTACTGCTTACTTCAGTATGACATAGATGCTATCTTAAGCAGCATTAAATGTAATTCTATCTTCACACATTACGAAAAAGTAACTATGATAATCTAATGGCTAATATTCGTTCGTAAAACGTGATACGATCTAAACTATTGATGCAATCCAATGACTTAGATTTCTTCACCTTTTCAAGATCAATTCACAACCTTTGATCTAATACAAAGGCCTACATTTAATCTCTTATTTCAAGGTTAAATCCTAACCATTTATGTAATCTAAAGGCCAAGATCTTCCACCTTAAAGTTGATTAAATCTTAACCATTTATTTATAACTAAAATATATACAAAACACACACACATCTTCACGCCACTCTCACATACAAAACACACACACAAATTCGGCCAAGACAAAGAGAAGAAGAAGGAGAAGAAGCTCGGCCTAAGGAAGAAGAAAAGGGAGAAGGAACAGAGAAAGAAAAGCCATTGGGAAAAATCAAACATCACAGAGCTAAGGTAACATAGATAGACTTTCTTCTTCTTGGTTTTTCTCTTATTTTTCTCCAAGAATTTTTCTCTTCTCTTTCTAATTTTCAATCGTGGAAAGAGGAGATGGGAAATTTTGTTGCTACCATGAATTCAAGCCAAGAAAAGATAGAGAAATTACATATATGGCTTATGGATTTATGTGATTCAAGAAACTTCCCACTCTTGACAATTTTTCTACAAATCAAGAAGCTTTGTATTTCAAGATGCCATCGGAGAAATTGAAGAGAAAAAAATGGGGAAGTATTGGAAGAAAGCATAAGGAAGAGGAAGATCAATACAACTTTGATTTTCATGAAGAAATTAGGAAGAAACCCTACAATCTTAACTTGAGAAAATTGTAGAATCCATACGAAATCTCTAGAAATTGATTGAAGTATTTTGTTTGTCTTTCTTGAATATGTATGTGTGGCTATTTGGTGACATAAAAATGAAGCAAAATCACATGTCATCCTGGGTGCATAAGTTCAACCAACACATGTACATATACCTGGGGAAGAGTTTTCTTAAATCTAACCAAATTAGGTTAATATACATAAAAAGAAGACCTACGGTGAAATTTTGGTGATTTATTGATCATTATATAAAAAGCCAAATTTTTGAGAAAAAGTGTTGACTAAGAAGTTCTTGAATTTTCCCTGATGTTATTTGATATGTTTTGGATGATTTTTATGGTCTAATATGTTCTACATGTTGTCTGGATTATATTGATATTTATTTTGCGAATTTTGGAGCCGATTTGTGATAGTTGGAATATTACACAGTGTTATGTCAAGAATGGAATATGTGATAACATGTGTTATAGAATTTCACTATTTGCTGTACTAATATATTGTCTAATTTCTTGACATAGATAATATGCTATTTATTGCCTAATCTTACAAGTATGGGTTGGTTGATAAAGGACTAGCCATTATATATAATATGGTAGAGTAGCCATGGCGGAGTAGCCTTATTCAGGGGATGAGCCATATATGTGCCAGAGTTGGCCACTGGGTAGCTGCTGCAATGTTGGATGCCTAATTTTAATTAAGAAAGATACTTAAAAATATCCAAACTACTAATTAAGATCGGTGATGGCCATCCAGAGATTTTAGACTTATTTTGAACTTATTGGGCTTTATTGAGCCTTCCATGTACCTAAATGAGCCTTTATTACTATATTGGACTCTATTTTTGTACCTTGATGTTGGACTTTGATTTATGGGTTATTTTAGACACCGGATAGGGCTCAAGACAAATCTAGACTTAGAGAAGTGAAAAGGTAATTTTAAATATTTAAATATAATTTTTTGAACTCTAGTACATCGTTATACTATCGGGATTATTTATTTATGCACAGAGTTGTGAAGTGTAACACCATAATGTATTAGCCTCAACTTTATGTTCGCTTAGGCTTAATTCCATATGATTTCCAAAGAAAATGGCAAAAGCCGTGGCATTTTCATGCTATAAATCAGGGTTTAAACGCTCATATTTTGCCTCGTGGGTCCTGTGAATCCATCATTCACATTCTCTAGTCAAACTCTATTTATAAAACTCATACATAGCATAAAAAAACCCATGAACCATGGATATGAAGCCAAAAACTAAGAAAATCCAATTTCTCAAATGGGCCCAAAAGTTAGATTTTTGGCTCTAACTTTGGAAAATCATAACTAATTCTAGAAAAATGAGAATCAAGAAACCATAGCTTTCTGGAAAGCTCTAGGTGTTAAATTTACTTAAAAATAATTCCCAACCACAATCACAGCATTTAGACCATGTTTGATATTGAAAAAGAGATAAAGGTTCAGCTGTCCCTGGTACTGATGCAGCTTGCTATCATGAACTTCAAAAATTCATAACTAATTCCACAAAAATCCAATCTAAGAAAAATATACCAATTTGTAAATCTACAAATGTTATCTAGAGGAAAAAAATAAGTTCAAATCATTTTAGTAGCCTTGCGACCTCTAAAAATGACGGAATAGTAACAAAGGCCAGATGGCTTCCCTGATGCTGACATAGAACTTCATAATGTTATTTCTCGCTCTACAGACCTCCAATTGAGGTGATTCTAATTTTCATAGGTCACTGTGGATTTCTAGTTTATGTCCACAAAATCTCATGACAATTGAACATCTTTTGGTCTATGAATAAGATAGATTCATTTTCAGACCCATGGTAATAGTGCACTAACCAAAACCATCAAAATTTCCTAACTTCAACATTTCACCAAATATTCTCTAGACCTCCAAATATTACCCACTTTATCTTCTCAAGAATTTCTCAACAAGCTCGAGAGGCATGCCAAATTTCATATCAAGAAGAGCTCATTTGGTCACACTTTGACAAAGCTCACAAATTTAGCAGTTTTAACACCATAAATGGTTTAAAATGGGGGTAAATGGTCTCCTACATGCTCTAGCACCTCTTGGGAAAGTTTTAAAGTATAAAAATAACATATATGAATTGCCCAAGTGATCCAAACTAACAAACATCTCAAACTCACTATACTACGGGCAAAAATACACTACTACATACAAGCCACAAAGGGACCAAATCTCATATTTTCATTGCTTTGGCTCTCTACATAGTTCATACATCATTTATACATATTTATACACTTGTTCAAATATTTACATCTCAAAAAGAATAGATATACATAAGCACTTTAGCTTTTCCATACATCAAACTATATGTGAGTGTGCAAAAGTGGTAGGAATGGGCCATCTATGCCTCATGGCCTCCACTCTTTGGCTCTTGAGTTCCACTTGGACCATATGAGATGGGAGAGGGAAGGGGGTGAGATTCAAGGAATCTCAATAGCTCATACACTCATTCAAGGAAGCAATCAAGGCATATAAACAAGTTAAAGCATGCAAGTAGACATCTAACCATGTACAATCATACAACACATGATTTACATGCTTGAATATCATATCAATGCCATGAATAAGATCTAGGGACTTTTGGTCTACCCTCACCCAATTTTTAGGACTTTTGGATTGGCCTCACCCTCGGTTTAGGGACTTTTGACTTGGCCTCACTCAATTATGAGACTTTTGGCCTTGTCTCACCCATTTCTAGGGACTTTTGGCTCTACCTCACCCATCTCAAAGGACTTTTGGCATTACCTCACTCGAGTAATTTTCATAACCCAAAACATAAGCATATTGGTACCAATGCATCATGGAAACATTAAATGGTATATCTCATAATACAAACATACAATGACTATTACACATCCAAGAATGCAACAAGAAAGAGTGGAGAGTTACCTTATAAGCCAACACAAGCCTTCCCTTTTGATTTCTCTTTGTCTTTCTCGGTTTCAACACCACAACTAGATGGAGCCGATTCTCTTGAGCCTAGACATAACAAATGGCATGAAATTACTCTCTCATAACTCAAATAAACACTCATAAAGCTAAGGGAGTTCTTCATCAAAACAAACCTTACAAAGTATATAAGAACCCCTAGTTTTCTCCCTCTTTAATTTCACTAACTCTTCTTCAACTTCCTTTGTATTTCTTAACTTATCACACTTTAAGTCAAGGATTTCTTGCTCATTCTAGGTCAGAACAGAGCTATCTTACTCAATCACCCATGGAAAGGAAACTTAGAAGGAGAAGAGTAAAATCAAGAAGAAGAAGCATGAAGATCTTTAAAGGTTCTTACCTTTCTTCCTTAGTTTTCTTCCTTCTCTCTTACCTTCTCTTGGTTTCTCTCTCTCTCTCAAGCCTTTTTCTCTGTCTTAGATGAAACTTAGGTCAGTTAGAAGAAAAAGAAAGGATTTGGACACTTTAAGAAGCAAAATTCTTCTTTTTCACATTTTTCTGGACTAACCCTCGCTATAGCAAAAAATAACCCTTGCTACAGTGAGAACATATCAGTCCCAGACCCCTATTCTCACTACGACGTGTGCTATTGCGAGGAACCCCTGATTTTTGTATGGGATGCCTGAACTCGCTATAGCTAGAAGCATTCTCTCTATAGCGAACTGGTACATTCACTATAGCTAGACCATTTTTTGCTATAGCAAACAGGTACATTCGCTATAGTTAGGCCATTTCTCGTTATAGCTAGCAAACTTAAAAACTTTTTAGGACTTAGAAAATTTCAGCAATTTTTGGTTGTTACATGCAGGATAGTTCTTTTTCAAATATACTTATTATGTCTTGATCAAATGATAGCTTAGATGACATATTATTGTAATATTTTATGTGACTTTCCTTGGGTTCCCACTGGGATACGCCTCAATAAAGGAAGCAAGGGTGAGCTTGTTATGTCATGGTAGTGCAACATGAGTTGGGCTTGAGCCTGCCAAAGCCAATGTGGCATGATCTGGATGTTAAGCCTAGTAGTCTCCAAGGCCTACTGTTCAAGAGATAATCAATACTATTTGTGATATTTTTTATATTCCATGCATGTGGAAATCTTATGAATATCTTGCAACTGTTGAATATTAATTGCATTGAAATAATTCTTGTATTTTATTCATGTTCTATTTTTATATGTAATATGTCTATTCACTTTGCTATTTCATATTCAAGTTAAATATTTCTAACAAGTATATCTCTTTGTTTATATTATTTAGTAAAGTAATTACCTTATTAAGCCTTCCGTTCATATTAGTTGTTGTATGTTAAAATTATTACTTGACTTTTCTTCATGGATATTATGTGGTATTAATTCTGTCTATGTTACTGAGAAAATTATTTCTCACTCTATTACAGTTTAAATTTTTTTTAGATGCCAATTTATCGTGTGACACTAGAACTCTAGGCGAAGTGGATCTAGTTCCCACTCTGGGGATGGGTCTTCGTTATCCACAATATACACATCATATCATGTGATAATGTTGCTTGTACTGTACCAGTGTACTTTGTACCCTTAGGGGAGCTTGAATCCCACACATTCCTAGTCGGTGGACTTGACCCTCTTGCTCCTCTGTTTATATGAGTAGTGACCCAGTCACTGACACTGACTTTTTTATGAACATAGGGAACAGACCTTTTTAGTCCTTTTTGTTATCTAGGGATTTTCTTTTTGGATAGTTGTAGGATAGATCCCCTTCGATGTGATTTGATCTATATGACCCACTCCCCTATGATGGAACTCTTAAACTAGTTTGTATGAATTATAGTCTATTTCTGCTATTTTCATATTCTACTACGTTATTAATTAAATTTTATTGTGAAAGGATGAGTGACATAGAAAAAGGTAATTAAACTTAAATCAAGAATTTAAAAAAAAATAAATAAATAGCTAAAAATAGGTATTTAGAAGAGATGTTACATTCAAGATGTTTAGCTTTTATTTATTGGTCCACTTAGTTCACCTACACATGGTTAGACATATATGAGGGAAGAGTGAGATTCAAAGAATCCTAATAGCTTTTTGCCCTTTTAAACATACATAAAAGATGCATTTATATGTCAAAAAATGCATGCATGCCACATAAGCTACTAATGAACATACATAAATCACTTTCCTTGTTATATGAATTCATACATGTCAAAGATAGGCTTTCAAAGGCATTAGTCTAGCCTCACCCAATTTTCTTGGGGCTTTTAGATTGGCCTCACCCACTTTCAAGGGACTTTTGACTTAGTCTCACTCTTTTTGAGACTTTTGGGTTTGTCTCACCCATTCCTAGGGACTTTTGGCTCATCCTCACCTATGCTAAGGGATTTTTGGTATAACCATACCCATTCAAGCCACTTTGCATTCAAACAATATTTCAAGAAGCATAATGGTACCATGCCATGTTAACAATGGCTATAAACTTATTTCATAGTTCAAACATACACACAAGTATTCAAAGACAAGTAAACATCCAAGCAATGCATGTAGGAAAGGTCGAGCTACCTTGAAGCAAGAAAACAAGTTTTTCTCTTTAATTATTTCTTCCCCTTTTTGGCCAAACACAAGCAACTAGGTAGGGCTTGATTCTCTTGGCCTAGACATATCAAATAAGACATGATTTAATCATTGGAACAAGCTCTAGCCTTATACAAACTCTATGCATACCTACTTTCTCATATGACGCCATTATGGTTCCATACAAGACACAATGAAGCAACTTTTAGAATTCATGATATTGGCTCCCATTTTTCATTCAATCCAAGTCTTTTAACTCCATTTAGACTCCTTAGAGCTATCACAATTTCAATTCAAGGAGCCTAGACACAAGTTGCTTCTTTATGTTTTAAAATAGAGCCTACACCTCCATCTCACAAATAATGATTCCTAAATTCATTCCAATGCTTCCTTTGGTATTTACTAATCATGTTTAGGCCCTTCATATGCTTAGAATTAAAAAAAAAAATCTTCTTAGGTGCTTTATCTCTACCTCAACCAAGACATGGAAGAGCAAATGGACCCATGGAGTCTCATTCATTTTCTTTTAGGAGTTGGCACTTGTGAGGCTTCCTAGGTGTCTTAAAAACTTATACACACTCTTAGACAACCAAAATTACCACTAGGAAGCTTTATATTTGTCAAAGTGCAATTAAATCCCTTGGTTCTATAGCTTAATTTCTAATGCTTCTTATTCAATTTCAATTGCATATTCTTAATTCCCACACTCTAGAACCCTTGTTCCTTGCTTGGTTTTGGTCAGAACTCATTCCCTTCTAGGTGGTCTATAGTTAGTCGAAACTCACCCCTAGGAGAACAACCAAGAAGAAGCAACAAGAAGTCATGATTATTACCTTGATTGAATGCTTTTCCAAGTAGTTTTCTTATGCCTTAGCTCTCTCCTATTGAACTAGTCCCAAATGAAACATTAAAACCATAAGAAAAGAGAGAGAAGGAGGGGAACAAGATTAGTAAAGGAAGGAGCATGAAAAACCATAGTTTTCTCACCTTTTTGCTAAGCTTTTCTTCTTCTTCTTCTTCCCTTCCTCTTGTGCATCTCTCACAGCTGGTCTCTCCTCCAATTTGGGATAGAACTAAAGTCAATTAAGCAAATAGGAGGAGTGGAACATGTTACATAAAGGCAAAGTTTCTTAATACTCTTTTTAAAAATTTCTAATTTGTCCTCTTTGCTCGGTTCTTTCCTTTTAAGCTCATTTCAACTCTTTTTTTAGAATCTTCTTTTTCATCATAAAATTTAGATCCTCTAACTTATAAAATGCATTTTCTTTCATTTAAATTAGATTTAAAATTTTCCCAAATAAACCAGTCAAAATTCAGGTCAACCAATACTCTAAAACATAAACCAGAGGGGTTTGAACCATTCTAGGGGTTCCTATGATTTTTAGGGCCTCTGAGAATCCTGTGAAACTCAATTTTTCCATTTAAAAATTCCTTTTTGGACTTTTCTAAAAAGTGTCCAAAATTATGAAATTGCCACTGGTTTTCGTTTGATTTTATTTAGCTACTCCAACTCTGGTTTTCGAGCATCTTAAGCCTTGTATCCTCATTTTCAACTTTTTAGACTATTGTCATAATTTTATTTAGCTTCAAATCTTTTTATTTAAGAGACTTCCTTTTATAATTGGTCTATTTCTAATGTTTTTAGGAAAATTGGACATTACAGTTTCCATATTAAGCTATATGAATGAAAATGATATATGTTTTGGCTCCTAGCTCCCCTAAAGCTTGGAATTGAGCATAGTAGCTCTTCCTTGGCCCCCGAGTTGAGAAAAGTTGAGCCTAGCATGTTTATGATGAAGCCATGGCTATGAAAGGAATGAGTTTTTATGTTTTATAATGCATTTAATTCATGATAAATGCTAATTTTTATATGCTTTTATCCACATTTATTATCGATTTTAATGATTAATTTGAGCTTAATTGGATTTGTTATGCAATATTTGAATTTGTGGTTAATTTTGAAAAATAATACAATTTTGAATTAATTAAGAGAATTTTTGGATTTAAATTTCTAATATTCTATTCTCCAAAATTCTTTGATGATTAAATATTTGCAATCCTTAAAACATTTATTAATCTTGTGCAGAATTTTTGGGCAATTAAATTGAGAAATTAAAGTGGATTAAAGGAAAAGTTTGGAGCATAATTTTATTTCCATTAATTTCTGAATGGCATATTTGTAATTAGTTAATTAGGTCTCCAATTTTTTATTTGCTGGCAAAAAAGTCACGTGGAGAGCTAGAGGAAAAATCAAATAAAGGAGCTATGGGTTCTGGAGTGAAGAAGAAGCAGCAAATGCAAGAAGCCACGAAGAGCTGCATGATTCGAAGAAAGCAACGTGAAAAGCTTGCATGGTTTAAGTGAGGAGAAGGAAGTTCAACACTGTGCAGAACACATGGAAGAAAGTGATCAGAAACAGAGAAAAAGCTTGCATGAGCTGTAGTTTCAACGTAAAAAGCAAGTAAAGAAGATAGCCTCTATTTGAAAAAAGCACGAAGAAGCATGACTTGTAGATATGTGAAAGTGACGTTGAAAATAAGCTTGAACCACGTGAAGAAGCTGAGCAGAGCATGAACAGAGGAAGATAAACTTGAATGAAGAACGTGCATATGAACAGTACCACGATGAAGAAACACTGAAACAGTGTGAGACAGGGGGTTTCTTTTCATTCATATTCTTCAGGCTGGATATCACGAGGAGGGGAGACGCTGTGCTTGGGAGAAGAAGCTAAAGAGAACTGGCAGCTGCAGGAAGAAAAACCATGTGGAAGAAGCTTTGAGCTTGGCTTAATGATGAAAAGAGACACAGAGGAGCTGCTGCATTCTTCTTGATCTGGACTTCACGCTGAAGAAGAAGAAACCAAACCTGGAAATGCAGTGAGTGCAGAGAGATGCTAGAGGTGACTGCCTGCTGGATTCATTTTATTCGGACACACACAGAAGAGTCAAAGGAGCTGAACAATGAAGCAAGCCAAAAGCATTATGAAGCTACAGTTGCACGATGCATGAGCTGAAAACAGAGCATGAAGCAACGAGCTGAGCACGTGAGATTTTAATGAATAATGAGCTGGAATTTGGCTACGGAATGACGTGGAAAAAGGAAGCATAAGCTGTGAAGAAGCTCGTATGAAGTAAGAGCGGAGCAGAGCTGGAAAAACACTGAAGCATGAAAGAGACGGGCTGGGGGTGGTTTCCGAACAGAAGGAGGAGATTTAGCGTGAGACAGCACATGAAACAGAGCTGAGGAGCACGTGATTCATTACTTTAAAAAGAGAAGCTACGATTTTCAGAGAGAGGAGAGGAGACGTAGAACAGAATAGGGTTCAAGCAAGAGGCGTACTGTACGTAAAAAGGCGAGAACTCTAAGAGAGGCAGGGAGAACGTCCAGGGAGTATTCTTTCGTTGATCCATCCATGGCTGATGCTAAATTCATTAACTCTCCTCCAATTAAAATCTTTATGGCAGCTTGAATCACCCATGGTGGCTAGCTGAAGTTTGGAAACACCCAGATGCAGATTTGAGCCCCATATTTTCTCACAAAATTGGATAAATACTCCTTGCTATATCTTTTAATTCTAGCATTAAATCTTTTATTAATTTGACTAGGTCTAGTTGATTGATTTAGGAACTTAATTGCTGAAAATTATCAGATTGGTTTGTGTAAAATAATTTGATTTTGGAATTTTAATTGTGATCGTCGCATGTTTGTACAAATTCCAGAATTAGTGCTGTGCAAATCACTTTTAAATTCCTTTTGATTTTCGGTTAATTGATGCAATGGTTGTTGGATTAATTAGCTAGAATTTTTTTGCAATTAATTATTGAGGAATTAATTAATCTAATTGGTTAATTAGTATCTTAAGTGAATTGTGCAGTAGATTCTATTAATCAATTAAAATTGGTTAAAGTGTGTTCTTACTCTTAATTCAATTAATTAGTTATTCAAGGTTTCTTGTGGTTGCAACTTCCTTGAATAATTAATGAATTGAACCTTGAATGGTTATTCAAGAATCTTTATAGGGAATACACTAAAGAGCAAGGAATTAATTCCAAATTTGGTAAACTAAACCAAGGGCAAGGATAATTGAATTCTAAGGAGTCCAATGCAAGGCTAGCTACCATATTTTAATTGTTCACCTCATTTAGTTTTAAGTTCTTTTGATTTTTGACAATTAAATTTAGTTCAATTAAATTCTAGTACTTCAAATCCCCAAAACAAGTTTCAATTAGCAATACTTAGAATATCCCTTCCATAAATAAATTGAGGCATAAACTCCAAGGGAGATGACCTAGGTTGTACCATTAACTACAAACTTTATTTTGCTTCCTAGTTTTATTTGAGATTGCATGACACAATCGTCAATTCACATGAAACATGAGCATTGCATTCTTGTACCACATGCATAGCTTACATTCATGACATTCTTGTATATATTGAGTTGGTTGACATTAGCTATTGAGATTCTCTTGAATCTCACCCTTATGCTCCTACTAACCATTTCAGGTTCTCTAAGCCATGGTCAAGACCAAGAGAGATCATAGATAGTAGAAGATTATGTATTAGAATCCCATCTTGTACTAGAATTTATGTATATGTATGCACATTATGTTTTACATGTACCATGACACACTTATGATGTATATGATAATGCTACTTCATGTTTAATGATGGAGCCATGTGTAAAAGTATAAGAATACCAATGTATGACTATTTGTGGTAATGTATATATATTATGGTATAGTTTTAGTTATGGGAAGACATGATGTATATATATGTATTCTTAGGTGTTCAAGGGTCAAATTTTGATCCACTTATTTTAGAATAATATGGAATGGTTAGAGAGGCCATTTAGGATGAAAGAAATGTGCCCAAAGTGGAAGAAATCCAATTGGACACGAAATGGTCCAAATTGGTACTAAAATGGTCTCAAATTTGCTGTAAACAACTCCCATGTCAAAAGTGGCATAGATGACCTAGTTTGAGCCTAAACTTTGGTATGAATTTAGACCCCTCCTAAAGCTTTTTGTCAAGCTAAGAACCATAATTTTTGGAGTTGTACAAAATATTTTACACATTTTTTAAATTGGACAAAATTTTTATTTTAGGCCTAGTAATGTTCACATAGAATAAGTTTAATATCTCGGGTTTTTCAAGGGCCAATGAAGTCCAATGCTCATGAAATTTAAAAGACGTGTATCTAACATTATGATCTTTCTACAGCGACCAAGTTTCCATAAAAATGAATTGTATAGAGGGAGTTATGAATTTTTGAAGTTAAGGGTCTGACTATGCCCGAATACTATAGTAGTTTCTAATATGCCATGTACTTCGTGGGACAAATGAACTCAAATGATTCTAAAATTTTTATAGTAATTAGGTCTCATCTTAAGCTTTCTATGGCCATTAAGAGCACCTAATTTGGAGTTGTGTAACTTAGGATATGCAATTTTAAAGTTTAGGTCTAATACTTGCCTCCATTTTTGACCTATATTACTATTACATTGCATTTGACCAGGAAAATGAATTCAATTTTGCTTAAACTTTAATGTAGTTCACATCCTATGCTTTCCATAGACACCTAATTTGCATAATTTGGAGTTGTATAGCCCAAGTTATGAATTTCCAAAGTTAAGATAGATTTTGGCACCTATACTGTCATTTTGGGTGTTTAGGGATTTAAAGGGTTCTATGAGTTATGCACCATAATTTGAGTATAAAAAAACTTGTTTATAATAAAAATGAGTTAAGGAAAGGAAAGAATCAAGTTTGGATCCTTATAACTCAAAATGACCTATAGATTACCTGATTTCGATATTAAAAAGCTTATGGATGAATGTGGCACTTGCTTGTAACTTTGTGTTTTCTATGAATGAGATTGTAAAAGCTAGGTATGACACCCAATCCCATACCCTTATTGGTTGCAAGTTTCATAACTTCCAAGAAGCTCATTTGGATCATTGCAAACTTGATAAAAGGGGTTTTGGATCAAGTTGCTTCATTAATTCACTTTAGGCTCTAAAAATTCAACTTTCATTATAAAGCCTCTAAATTTAATCTAATGGTTCCATAATTATTTATTCATCATATCTAAATCTCTAAATTCATTAGAACTCAAAAAATCACTCCCTAGGTACTCCATTCAAGTCTTGTAAGAGGTGGTATGACACTAAATAAGAAGAAGGGAGGTGAGTTATAATAATTTTTATAATTTCTGTTATGCCCTTCCACTTAAATTCCTCTGTTTATGCTCATTTTAGCTCTTTTTTTAGTACTATCTTTCTCCATATGAAAATTCAAGTTTTCTAGTTTATTAAAAATATTTACTTTCAATTTTATGGGGTTTGAGACCATCTTGAATCTTTAGGTCAAAGTTCGAGTCAACTAACAACCTAAAATGTACATAGTAAGGGTTTTAGTTATTCTAAGGGTACCTATGATTTTTAAGGTATCTGAGAACCCTAGTAAACTTAATTTTACTATTTAAATCTCCCTCCTTTGAGTTTTTAAAAACTTTCTCAAAATTATAATTTTGCCACTGTATTTTTTGTTAAATTTATTTAGCCAATCTAGTTATAGTTTCGAGCCATTTTTAATCTTATATCCTCATTTCTAGATGTCTAGATTATTATTCTAATCTTAATTAACCACAATTCATTTGATTGTAGGGTCTTCCTTTTATATCTCATTGGTTTTGGTTTAGTTTTTGGAAGATTGGATATTATAAAGATGAAGGTCATGTGTTGAATGAAATGGTGCACACCTACACCTTAATAATCATCACTGATAGCCAAAGGCCAAGTTTAAGATAGTAGATCTCTTCTTGGTACGAGACAAATTGAGTGAGGACACTCTAACTCATACTACAAAGCCACTTAGAGATAGGGGCTGTGGTTAAGAATTTCTCTTGTTTGATTGCCTTTCTGTTGATGAGCATATGGTTTTTCTTAGCTTGTGTTCTAAAAGATTTTATAGAGAAAAATGTTTAGTTTATTTAAAGAAATTTATGAAAGTGATTGTGAAAGCTTGCTTATTCATATAACAAATGTCTAAGACATGCATGCATTTTATGAAATTACATTATTTGTGAAAAGTTTTATATTTATGGTTCAAAATGTTGCTTTATAACTTTACTAGCTACTAAAACTTTTATCTCATCTATACTTTTCTAAATTGGCATTTTCAAGTAGAAGGATGGTTACTGGAAATAAAAGTAGTATAATGAGTATCTTAGCTGAGTTAGATTATGTTACTATGAATGTAATAGTTAGATTGTGCTATTTCAAATTGTAATAAGAGATTTATCTTAGGCAATAATTTATTGGGAATATTTTAGTTGCTGCATAGCAAGATTATGATTACTTGGATTAGATTTATGGATTATTTGTATACTTCTATTTAGGATTGACTATAATAGATCTTTATGGAATGCATGTGAGATGAAGATATTGATATTAATTATTCAATTAGGTATTTGATCAAGATGTGAAAGATTATTACTTTAGTGGATTATTTATTGGATTATCTAATATGGATTATTTTATGAGGATATTTATTATATTATTTCTTATTTATGAATGATAATAGCTTTCGCAAGTTATTATTATTAATTATTTATCTAAAATAGTATTTAATTACGGAAATAAAGCTAGGTGTTACATCTTTCACAAAGACTACCTTTTTCTAGTCGTGCATCTAAATTTACAAACTTAGTGAGGCAAATATAATAAAGGGAGAAATAAAACAATGATAGAGAGAGAGAGAGAGAGAGAGAGAGATTGAGAGAGAGAGGGCCATTTTACTTCTCTATAATCAAGCTGCAATAGCTCCTTTGGCATTATTGCACTCTGTTTTTACAATCAAGCTCTTGTCTAAAGAACCTAATTTGACAACAAAACATGAAAGATATTAAGTAATAAAATGAAGAGGAAGAGAGAAAAGGGGAAAGAGGTATAGAAATAGCAGTGCACACCAGACACCCACAGCAGCACACCTTACAATTTCATAGAAACTGCAACTCCAAGGCCCCAAATCTTATGCACATCTGGAAGAAGAGGAGACTAAATCAAATCAAAGAAGGAGAAGTTGGGTTTGCTTGAAAATGGCAACCTTGAGGACAAGAGAAAGAGATTAGAGAAAACAAAGAAGAGAATGAGTGAGAAAGAGAGAATGAGAAAGTAGAAGATATCCTATTTTAAATTTCAAAATATTACAAATTTGAAATTGAGTGAGATAGGAGGAGAAACCCAAGGATCTAAAATGCACTATTGAGGGGAAAAAGAAAAAAGAAAAAGAAGCAATTGTCACCTTGATAAATAACTTAGGAATAGTAACTATAAAGCCTTCCTTTTACATAGATAATAGATTTTAGAATAAATTAAATTTTAAATTTTTAAACACAAAATAAATAGCATTAAAATAAAAATTTAAAAATATATTTTTTACTAAGACATATTTTTAGTAAAAGAAATTGATATTATTGCTGAGATTGTATTTTGATATTTTTTTTATTTCATAAAAATTTGTGTTTATTTGCATAATAAAAAGAATACTTATGTGATTTAGACTTTAGGGAAGAGTAAAGTGATTTGCCTTTTTAATTAAAATTAGTTAGACTTAATGGCTTATTTCTTGAACAAAAATTAGAGGGACATAAAAGGGTAATTAATTAAGCCATAATCATCTATACAAGCTATTGAAACATTTATGTTACAATTTGCTAAATTTTCTCATAATTTTAATTTTGGAAAAATCTGCCCTCTTTAAAGTTTTCTTCCATCACCAAAAGGATTTAAATTAATTAAAATAAATAGTGGATCTCTGATAAACATTAATTGAACTAGAGTGTTTTAAATAAAAGGAAAATGCTCTGCGAGGTTAGATGCGCATATTTCAGGCCATTAGAAAATTCGAACACTCAATCTTCGTCGAGCATTTTCCCCTCATGATTCTCAATTCAATGATTACACAAAATGACATTTTGCTTAGAGTTGACAAAGTTATGGCGTTTTAGATAGAATAAATTGTTTTTCATATTTTAAAAATTAGGTTCATTAATTATTAGAATTGAAATACAAAAATTGTTTATTAAAGGTTAAAAGTTGAAGTGAGTAATTTTTAATTCTTATAATTAATGAGACCATACTTACGTAATTCACTGATCAGGGCACGTGGCAAAGCCGTTTAGTTCGTTGGTCGACGTTGACGCAGTGTGAGAAGCGCGCTAATATCTGAGCCCATTCTTCTGAGCTGCAAACTTCCCTGACATGTGACCGCTTACTTCCCTTTCATTTCGCCTCCTCTCATTCATCTGCAAATTTTTCCCATGCCCCGTTCGCTTGATCCATTTTTGCTTAGAAACTGAGATACCACTCGCTGCTAATTTCGCAAACTCTATTACCACATTTAAGGGTAAATTCCTCAATTTTTTGGGAATTTCATGAAATTTCTTCATCTGGGGAATTTTTCATCTGAGCTGTTGGAGAATTTGATGAGAGGCCGAAGTAGAAAGCACACGCATCTATGAAGACCGGGGCACGGAAGTCGCCGCCGCCGCACCACCTGATGCAGTTGCCGCTTGAGCTTCGTCTTCGGCGATTTGCTTACGGTTTTTTCAGATGGAATGGCAGATCTTGCTAGTTATGGGAATTCTGAGCGTGACATTGAGCAAGTCAGTTTTCATCAAATTTTCCTCTTCATTTTTGTTAACCTGATTCTCTTAAATTGTTGGGTTTCGTTGCTGGAAATGATGAGGATCTTGATTTTCCTTGGGCAAGATAATGTAAATTAAGTTTTTTGGGGAAAAGATGCAGCATAGATTATTTTGTTCAAGTGAAGATTCAATTTTGTGATCGTGCCTTTATGTGTAAACCAGTTAAGGAATTTTATATTAAAGATAATCAAAATACTGGCGTTCGTTTTGATTCATTCATCAGTGTAAAACTAAAAATGTTATATTGTATATTGGCAACAATGGCTATTGGTGCTACTCCTCCTGCAGATATTTTTGTTTTCCTTGACTAAACGCAGTCAGATTAAAGACAAGTTATGCCCAGTTGCAATTGGTTTGGTGAATGGGAGAAAGATGAAGAAACATTGAAAGGGAAAATATATTTAGAATCAATGCATGTATACAAAATCCTAGTCATGGCACTATTGATTACTATTGAGAGCAGGGTCTATTTGAATACTTGAGCCAGAAGAGAAAGAAAGTAGTGAAGATACTGATGTGCTTAGGTTTATATATATATAGGTGATATGATATAAAACTTGAATCATTTTACTTTGCTTAACATCATTTGCTTATATTCAAGGAGGGGCGTAATGAACATTTGCTTTAAAGCTTTATTGAGCTGCTGTGCTTAAGAAGCAGGAAGAGGACAGGGAAAGCTAACTCTCTTTGTAAATGGGCATGACGCTGTGCCTTTCTTAATGGTTTTCAGTTGGCTTATATTCAAATCAGTTTCTATATTTACTGAAATTACTTAGGAAAACTTTGTGTGGCTATTGAAACTAATTTTAAAATCCCCATCGGATGATGTCCCAAAGTGAATTTTTTTTCCTCCTTTCTTTGAAAAGGTTTGCCTTTTTGCAAAAAGATTAAATTGCGTAGGCGCTTTATATACTAAAATTGATTTTCTGTTTCAGGCACTTATTGCTTTAAAAAAGGGCTCTCAGTTACTTAAGTATAATCGGAAAGGGAAGCCGAAATTTCGTCCATTTAGACTCTCATCTGTAAGATTTTACTGAGAAATTGAAATATATTACAGCAACAGACATGCATATATATATATATATCCCCAACTCTAGAGTGGATATATATATAATGAACTTCATAACTCTATATGAATATTTTCATAGTGGCTTTAACAGGATGCTACAACGCTGATCTGGATTTCTCATGGACAGGAAAAGAATCTAAAGTTGTCTTCTGTTTCACGTATCATCCCTGGACAGAGAACTGTAAGTCAATAACTTCATCTTCCAATAATCCTGTTAGTACTCTAAATGCGATTGCTGTGACTAGAACTTGTAATGGGAAAAAAAAGGGGCTAGGGCCTAATCCAACCAAAAGAACACTGGTTTATTCTAGAAGAGGGCAGAAAAGGAATTACAAGTGGGAATAACTACCTCTGACACATGATTGTGAGATGCTATGCTCGCAGAGAGAGAAGGGAAGTGTTCCTAGGGACCTTGGCAGCATGAGGGAGGGGGCTGGATGAATTTGTTGACAGAAGTCAGGGAGAGAATCTAGCCTCTCGAAAGCTAGAGCCTATCTTACAATTTTCTGCATTTTCTCTTTCTTTTGTTGCTGTGATGAACTCTGTTTTACTCTTGCTTTTAAGTTCTGTATTCATAATACTAGTTGTTTCTGCTTATTGGGCGAATTGTATCTATTTTTTTATCTACTTGAATTACATCATATTAGCATAGTTATACCATACTTTTTTAAGAATATCCCAATTTTTTAAATATATAACTTTTTCTTTTCAGGCTGTCTTTAGAAGGCACTTGCGGCCCGAAAAGGAATATTTGTCATTTTCACTTCTTTATAAAAATGGGGAACGATCACTTGATCTGGTTAGTAAACTAAGTGACTGCCATGATGGATTTAAATATGTCAATATGACGGAAATTTTGAATATAATTCCTCTCTTTTTCATATTTTTAGATTTGCAAGGACAAAGCTGAGGCAGAGATATGGTTTGGAGGCCTTAAGGCATTAATTTCTACTAGACAACATACGCTGCGAACTAGAAGTAACTTATCTGATGTGAGTTTGGGCAAGTCCTTGTGGTCCAAACAATGTTAATCAATTCCTACTTGTTCCCATTAAGCCAACGTGTTTATTATTAAGGTTAGGTTTGGTAGGTAGACATTCTAACTTTTCAGGCACATAAAAATCTATCTATAAGATGTTTGAATGCTATGTACATTAAAATTTATAATCCCCACATTGGTCATGACATATCAAACATAACATTCTTGAATTTTCCATATATCTTGCAAACCAGTTTCCATATAATGTGACAAAGGAATCTAAACCACATTATTTGCTTTTTGGTGTACTGATTGTTCTTTGCATCTATATTTGAGAGCATTTCGCTCAAGTAGTGTCTTTAATTTCAGCCAGAGGATGTTGTTGACTTTTTTCCAATTAGTTGTCCTTTTGGTGCAACATTAGAGTTTACTTCAAGCATTGCACGTGGCCAGGATTCTACTGATTCAAGGTCTCGTGAATCTTTATTGTATTAGGCAACCTCAGATGCAGTGTCAGAACATGCAAACATGCAACTAAGGACAAGTGCTTTAGATGGCTTCCGTGTCAGTGTGTCAAGTACACCTAGCTGTTCAAGTGTAGGATCTGGACCAGATGACATAGAGACACTAGGTGATGTTTATATATGGGGAGAGGTTTGGACAGATGGGACTTCACCTGATGGGTTAGGGAGTCATGTTCCCTCAATGACAGATGTGTTGGTTCCTAAGCCATTGGAGTCAAATGTTGTTCTTGATGTTCAACAAATTGCATCTGGTGTGCACCACATTGCTTTAGTTACAAGGCAGGGAGAGGTTTTTTCTTGGGGAGAGGAATTTGGGGGAAGACTTGGTCATGGGATTGATAAAGATTTCTACGACCCCCATCTTATTGAGTTTTTGGCTATTCACAATGTCGAATTTGTTGCATGTGGGGAGTATCATACATGTGCTATTTCTACATTGGGTGGCCTATTCACCTGGGGAGATGGTGCTTATAATGTTGGGCTTCTTGGCCATGGAAGTAATGTTAGTCACTGGATACCGAAAAGGGTCACTGGCCCTTTAGAAGGGCTTCAAGTTTTATCCATTGCGTGTGGCACATGGCATTCAGCATTGGCAACCTCCAATGGGAAATTGTTTACCTTTGGAGATGGAACATTTGGTGTCTTAGGCCATGGAGATCGTAAGAGTGTGTCATATCCAAAAGAGGTACAATCATTAAGTGGACTAAAGACTATTAAGGTTGCTTGTGGAGTATGGCATACTGTAGCTATAGTAGAGGTTATGGGTCATCAAGGTTCAAATGTTTCATCTAGGAAGCTCTTCACCTGGGGTGATGGTGACAAGTATCGTTTGGGTCATGGAAACAAGGAAACATACCTTCAACCCACCTGTGTCTCTACACTTATTGAATATAATTTTCACCAGATAGCTTGTGGGCACACTTTAACTGTTGCCCTCACTACATCAGGCCATGTATTTACTATGGGTGGCGCTACATATGGTCAACTAGGAAATCCTTTGGCTGATGGGAAAACACCTATATTGGTTCAAGATAAGTTAGTGGGTGAATTTGTTGAGGAAATATCATGTGGAGCACATCATGTTGCTGTCTTGACATCAAGAAGTGAATTATATACTTGGGGGAGGGGAGCAAATGGAAGATTGGGACATGGAGACATGGAAGATCGAAAATCTCCAACAATGGTAGAAGGTTTGAAAGATAAGCATGTAAAAAATATCTCATGTGGCTCAAACTTTACATCTTGTATATGCATCCATAAATGGATCTCTGGATCTGATCAATCTATTTGCTCTAGTTGTCGGCAAGCATTTGGTTTTACTAGAAAAAGGCATAACTGTTATAATTGTGGTTTGGTGCATTGCCATGCTTGCAGTTCCAAAAAGGCACTACAAGCAGCACTGGCTCCAACACCAGGAAAACCACATCGCGTGTGTGAGGCTTGTTATAATAAGCTTAAAGCTATTGAGGGGGGTAGTGCTTCCGCCTTTAATAGAAAAGTTACTCCTCCTCATCAATGCATAGACGGTAAGGAAAGATTAGATCGTGGAGAGGTAAGGTCTTCAAGAATTCTCATGTCTTCTGTCACTGAACCAATAAAATTCCTTGAGATATGGGGTAATAAACCTGAATCTAAACATGATTTTTCTTCCATGGTCCGAACTCCTCCATCACTTTCACAATTCAAAGATGTTGCATTTCCAAGTTCATTAAAGCCCATTCATAATGCTTTCAAGTCTGCTGCTATAACTTTAAGCCCACCACGAACTCCACCTGGCAATTCAAGACCTGCATCACCATATGTAAGAAGACCAAGTCCACCACATTTTGTCACCCCTGGATTTTCTAAAAGCTTTATTGAAAGCTTGAGGAAGACAAATGAGCTTCTAAACCATGAAGTCTCAAAATTACAAAATCAAGTAAGTTTTCAAATTTTACAATCACTTAATTTATTGTTAGAGCAACATAACATGTCCCATTAATTACTAGTAAGGATATTCCTTTTCTTGCATACAGATTCAAAGTTTGAAGCAGAAGAGTGACATGCAAGATTTAGAGATTCAGAAGCTAGAGAAAAATGTTAAGGAAGCTACCTCATTGGCTAGAGAGGAATCTTCTAAGCATATAGTAGCAAGGGAATTTATTAAGTCCATGGCAGATCAGGTATCTTTATTTGTATTCTAACATCATAATCAAAGTTGTTAGCTTATTTATATAAAATTTTATTGCATATTAATGTAACATTTTGTTATAAATAAAAAAATGGGAATGTAAAATCATTTTTGCAAGGGTAGAGTAAGACATTTTTGAAAATGGATAACAATTCCTCTAGACTTATAATTGTAAACAAACATATTTTCAATGTAACAAATTATTAACTACAAGAGCCTTGTTTAGCAATATCATAGTATAAGCATATGTTTTCTTTTGTCTTCCACTCCTAATGGATTTCCTCTAAGATTTTTTTTTTTCTTTTTTTCATTGTTTCTATCATATGTTACTCTTTTAGAATGTTTGGAGTTGAAATCCTCCTTTCAAACTATCAAATAATTAACATCAAATTTGGCTAAGAATCCTTATGTGCAAACTACCTCTATATCTTAATCCTACATTACATTAGAAGTACTAATAGCGATTGAATAGTATGGGATGCCTAAGTCCTACACTAAGTCATATGGAATGCTTGGTATGGTACTTAAAGAGAGTGGTTCTTCCCCTTTGATAGCACACTTTTTTAAGGGTGAGTTCCCCACCCCTCCTTGGGTCTTATCTTTTGGCATTATAGTTAGTTAGCCAACAATATGAAAAGGGCTACCTACCAAGGGTTTTGATTGACAAGAAGGCAAAGTGAAGTAACACAAAGTGCAACAATCAAGACTTCTGCACTTTAGGGGTAGTGCTATAATAAGGATTGGGTAGTATGAGATGTATAAGTCTCATATCGAATAGTATAAAATGCTTCTTGTGATACCTAAGGAGATGGTTTTTTCCCTATGATATCGGACTTTTAAAGATGAATTTGCCATGCCTTCTTAGGTCCTATTGTAACAACCCTTTTTCCTAATTAAGCTAAATAACATAATTTAATTCTAAATTCATTGCAATTAATGTACAAAATGAGATAATGGATTGCCAAGATACAAAAATACAAGAAAATTTAAACTTTTATATTTACAATTTATACTACCAAGGCCATACAAGATGATTCATATTCACTTGACAATATAATTCCCATTAAACCTAATTACCCCTTTTAAAATATTTTTAGAATTATTAAAATAGGTTTATGTTCAGCCAGTAACCTTTATTCATCCTTAACATAAAGAAAACAAGTTCTAAGAATTAAAATATGCACTTCAGGATTCAAGTCATAACATAAAAAGGTTAAGTCACAGCTTAAATAGCCTTCAGAAACTCCTAAAACTACATTTTAGCATTTTTGCCATGACTTAGAATGTTCCCATTATAGCTCAACATGGGTTTGGACCATTTTTGCCATCACAGATGTAATTCTCGGCCTGGCTAAGAATTCTAACTTGTCTCAATTTGCGTAGCAGCTAGATTTTTTACACCACCACTTAATTCATCTCTATGACAATTTTGACTGTGACTTAGAGAGAATTTGGCCATAACTTAAATGCCTACTGACCTTAAACACGTAATGTGCAAATTAACAAGTTGTTACCACCTCAAACTTAATCTTAGGATCTTCTTTAGGCAAAAAAGCAAGGTTTTTAAAGGATTTACCTTCCTATAATCTCCATCCAATTACTTTACATAACCCAATGATTTAAAAGCTAACTAAAACAATCAAAATTTAATTATAACAATATAAGTACTCTTCTATGACAGCAAATGGTAAGGAATAGCTTCAAGTAGTAGCAAAAAATCCATAACACAACACTTAAATTTATCTAACCACTTTGAGCAAGTTTCAAATGACAAATTAAGTTTGTCCACCAACTCAACTTTAACATGACCCCAAATTCAAAATATGACTATGTCATGTAACACCATGATTGTATGACTCATCTCATGTCATATATATGCTTATTTCCGTGAAGCATATGAATTTCTCAAGAAAAGTCATAGAAAAATACAATTAAATTGTGTTACATCATGGATAAATTTTTCATTTGGTGCTCTGTAGGCCATATGGACTCATCCATTTCATTCTCACATTTAAATACACAATTACCACTCATAACACTCAAGAAGTGGCATAGAACTAATGCAAATGGATGGTACACTTAAAAAAATAATGTGCAGCCTTGGGTAGGATTTCCAGATTCTGTGCCAGAACTTTGAAAACTTATAACTAATTCTAGAAAAATCAAAATTATGCATTCTTTACCATTCTGGAAAGTTATAGATGTATATTTTATGATAAAAGTATATCTAGACCTCAACGGGGGCTGCTAGCCATAGGAATTTGATGGAACAGTACCAGAGGTCGACTGGTATTACTAGTACTATCCTCCATCTTCAAAAATTTATATCTCCCTATTCAGAGGTCCAATTTGGGTGATCTCAATAGCCATGGAAAGCTTATCATGTCTAGTTTACACTTGTAAAATTTTCATAAGTATTGGACATCATTTGGCCATTGAATGATACAGTCCAAGTTTTTGACTATATGAATAGTGTCTACATCAGTTCAATAGAAAAATGCTAACTTTGGAAATTCATAATTAATTCCACAGAGCTCAAAATAATCTGGTCTTTGTCTTCCCAAAAAGCTCTATATAAGATCCATGTGTATGCCAAATTTCATGGGCAAATTCATTCATTTGGTTAGATTTTGATATTAAGTTGTAGAATGGTCATTTTTGTGTCTCACAAGGGTCTCAAATGGTCCATTTTAGCTTCTAAGGCAACCATGACCACTTGAGCATTTGGGAAAGCATCAAAATGGTCTGTTAAACTTGTCTCAAAAGTGAACAAACCCAGATTTCTCAAACTCACTCATTCGGCCTATGATATACACAAGAGTGCATGGGTTTAGTCTTGCCATTCCATACCCAATTCAATCTATATCATGCATATGGCATTAATTCTCATTCATACATCATACACATGAGTAATTACACATGTTCAAATAATTATATAATATTTTCATCATAGTATTACATCATATGCCATTAGTATGGCTACAAAAGAGACAAAACTAGGTAATTTTAGATACTTTGATGTCAATTTCTTATCCCCCAACTTGATGGCTTCCATTACCTTGCTCACTTGGTCCACCTAGCATATTAAGACATTGGAGAGGAGAGAATGAGATTCAAAGAATCCTGATAGCTCATCTCCCTTTCAATCATACATAAAGAATGCAAAACAAGTCTTGAAAATGCATACATGGGCATAATGGAATGTGTAATCATTCAAGAAGCATTCTTACCATTTGAACAAGTCACACAAAGCATACATAGGCTTGCCAAGTAAGTGGATTAGCCTCACCCATTCTCTTGTGGGTTTTGGACTTGCCTCACTCATTCTCTCTAGGAGGTTTTGTCTTAACCTCATTCTTAGGAGACTCTTTGCTTTGTCTCAATCAATTCTAAGGGTTCTTGGCTCATTTTCACCATGGCTAAGGGTTCTTAGCTTCGCCACACTCAAGCAAACATACTAGGCATCATTTGAAACATATTACAACATCATGGTACCATAATACATATACACATGCTAAAACACTTTCCATGGCTTAAAACACACATATACACATTCAAAGACAAGTTAAGCACACATTCATGCATGAGAGAAAGAAGAGAGAGCTACCTTTGCCACACAAGCATACTTTTTCTCTTAGAATTATGCTCCCTCTCTCAACCACACACTCATAATGATGTGAGGCTTGTTTCTCTTAGCCTAAACATACCAAAAGAAACATGAATTACTCATGGGAACAAGCCTTGGCATTATACATACTTTACATAATGCTACTTTGGTCTATGGCTCCATTATACTTCCATAAGGCACTTAATGAAGCAACTATAAGAATTCATGATCTTGGCTCCCTTCTCTCCTTCAATCTATGATTCTTGACTTTATTTAGATTCCTTGAAGTCATCACACAATTATTTTAAGGAGCCTAACTAGGAGTTGCTTCATTATGCTACATTTTGGAGTCTATACCTCCATCTTACTATCTATGGCCTCTAAAATTTTTTCAAGGCTTCCTCTCATACTCTCCCATCATATATGATGCAAAACTAAGCTTAAATGAAATTAAAACCATCCCTAACCTATAGTTTTGTCCTAGGCTGAAATGAGCTTCAAGAATGGGAACCAATGGACTTTCTTTGTTTTCTTGATGGGAGATGCATATGAGGAGTCTTCTTGGGATCTCAAGAGTTCATCCAAACACTCATTTAAGTGTAGGAACAATTGCATCAAATTAGACTTTTTGTGGAACACTTGAAACCCTAACTTTACTATCTTGAAATCTAATAGTGATTTGATCATTTTCTTTGCATATTCTTGTTCTCCTCCCTCATTTTCCTAAGATTCATCCTTGGTTTAGCTAGAATTCCAATCCCTTAGGTCTGGTCTTATATGAGGCAAAATGGAGAGAAGAAGAACAAGGAGGCCTAAGCTTAGGAAGTAGCAAAAATACTTTAGATTCATGCTTTTCTTAGCTTGTTCTTCACTTGGTTGGCCTCCTCCCTTGAATTTCAAAATTTTCACCTTTGTTCTGCCCTCAAAATAGCACCAAAAACTTCAAGAAAACCATAGGGAGAAAGGGGAGAAGGAGGAGAAGAAATTTCCTAATGAGAAGGCTAGGAAATTCCAACAAATTCTTACTTTTTTTCTTGAGTTTTCTCCTTCTCCTTTGTCTTGTTCTTATGCTCTTACCTCACTTAAGTCTTCTCTAGTTGTTAGGCAGAATAGGTTAGTCTAAGAAATGAGGGAAAGTGGGGCGTGATTCTTATAGGATGTTCAAGAAGCACTTTCTTTCAAAAATTCTATTTTTGCCCTTCGTTCTTGGCATTTTCGTTTCTAATTCATTTTAGCTCCTTTTTGAGAACCTTGGAGAACTCAAAACTTTCATTTGAAAAGCTCTCTTGTGAGAATTCTAAAAATTGCCTAAAATTACAAAAATGCTATTATGTTTTGTTTTCTTTTCGTGAAAATCTGTTTGGTTATTTTAGCTCCAGTTTTAAGGCACCTCTGACCTTAAATCATCATTATTTAAGGTCTAGAATATCATTATAATTTTATTGGACTTCAAATCCCTCTATCTGGGATCCTTCTTTTTGTAGCCGGTGAATTTTGTATGTTTATGAAAAAACTGTATGTTATATTTCTTGCATTTTCTCTCGTTTCAAAGAACCGAATATTACATGTCACACCTTAAATTCATCCAAATAGGACTTATGACAATAGAACATACTATGATAACACCTAAAGGATGGACTATTTCATATTCCACATTATGAAGGCACCAAAAGCACATCTTTAATGCTTCTACTCCACAATCTAAAATAGAACTACATTTATACAAACTTCTATATTGATATTTCATCATACATGATAGCAACTTATCATTTGATAGTAGCAAGGCCAATGACAAGATTGTGTATCATAACTACATTCATCATTTGATAAAGTAGTTTTTCATAGATACGTAGCAAGTCATAAATACCCAGTTACAAGTGAAATTATCATGTTAAACATAATTTAAAGCCTAGTCTTATAGGGTTCATCCTAAGATACCAAATATCAAAATACCTACTCTTAACAATATATGAATGCAACATCATGCTATACAAAGTTTAGCTTACAAAAATTAACATCTACAACTAACCAATTTGCCCAAGTGCAGAATCCCCCACAAGGTCTTATGTGACGACCCTAAATTCTAATTATGGTAATTAAGGTTAAAGACGTAATTAATAGTTATAAATTATGGTTTAAAGTCATTACATTTACTTACATTAGGAAAAAGTGGAGAAATTTAAACCTTGATGTCATAGGGTCATTAATTAGTTACTCATAACCATTTTATGCACATGAGGGAATTAAACCCACAATTATAAGCTCTTAATCCTTTCATCCATTAATTTCAACTCATAAGAATCTTCTGCAAGAGTTCCTAATTTATTCCTTAACATTTCTATAGAGAAAACCAAGGTTTCTAGGTCATTATAAGGAATTGAGTACCTTCGTCACAGCTAAATACTCTCATGCTGCAAATAGAGGATCTCCTAGAGCTTCCTAACTTGCTCCTCAATATTGGCCATGGCTAACTATCCCTTTTGCCACAGCTAATTACTTTCTGCTACTCTCCCTGAGCAACTTCTCACTTTTAGCCGAGGCTAATTAAATTTTGGCCGCAACCAATTACCTTTTGTCCTATAACTCATAAGGTTTCATCTCATGCTCTCTAATTCTCCTTCTAGTAACACTCTAGGCCACTTTAACTTAATTTATGAAGATTTAGTGTCATTCCTTTACCTAATCTACCCAACACATCTATTATTTCCAATTCAAAACTCAAATGTGGATCTTTAATCCACTAGCCACCATAAACCAGTGAGTTCATAGGTCAATGACAACAAAGAGTTCATAAACTACTCATATTTCTATTCAAACATAAATCACAATAGAAGTTCCATACATCACTAGTTTAAATTGACATCTAATGTGTCACATGATTACAGTCTTTAAGCTTGGCAATACATGATACAATGTGGCAATTACATAAAATTAGTAATCTAATTACATAGTACAATTTGACAAAATTTTTGAACTCATATGCTACCAAACCATATAATAAGCTTCCATTAGTTTCTCCTTGCCACTAAGAGGTTCGATCCCTGAAAATATTAGGCCACAACTAGGGTGAGATATACAATCTCAGTAATAAGAGGCAAATTCCATATATATGTACAAATTAATCAATCCAATACAATTTCATATTATCAATACTATAATCATCAATTTAATTTGCAAATGAACTAGTTGAGCTACCAATGACTACTGTCCCATAACAACAATCACACACAACATGTTAATAGCCAATAACATTAGAAGTGGTCCATCCACGACACCCACTCCCTAATGAGCACAACCTAGGCTCAGTGTATTAAGAGTCTGATCATAACTTGGTGCCCAATTGAAGCATATGCATGGGTGGCAGCTGCACCACAACTCCACCATGTATTAACAAGGTCCAATCACAATAACAATTCAAATAGTCAACTAATCATTTAGTATTTCAAAATTAACCATGTGTAAGAAATATCATATTAACATAAGCATATATATGGAATTAGGAAAAATAACCCTGGTTACCTCAATGAAGCTAATTACTCTTCCTTTAGCTATTATTACAATTCAAATGCACACCAAGCCTAAAACAGGTATAATCATCATCATTTCTAGTAATAAATCATATAGGGCTACCTAGAAGTTACTTACCTAGCTTCTTAAAGAGTCAATTACACCAATTTAAGGTCACAACACCAAGGACTCACAAGGGGTCACTCCCAACATCTCTAATTTCGCATATGTAAAAGCCATGCACCAAAAGTCAATCAAAATGATGGAAATTCAACACATATGCCTCATAAAAGAAGAGGAAACACTTACCTATATATCTAGGAGGTTAAGTAGATTGGGTTAAGCCTTAACTACCAAGAACACACTACGGGCCATCCTTAAAACTTGGATTTTCGCACATGGAATAAGTCATATGCCAAAGTCAGCTTATAACATGAAATCTGAGCAATGCTACACCACAAAATGAAAGCAAACACTTACCTTATGATTCCACTAACTCCAACTCCGAAAATCTTGCAAGGATTCATCCAAATACCAAATTTCAGATTTGAGAAGGAAATGAAAATGCCCAAAACCAAAAACTAATTAGATCAAAATGAAGAGGAGAATGAGAGGGACATGTTTTATATAGATTACCTTAGCCAAATCTTCCTTTAGAAGTGAGAAGTGGTGGAAAAATGCAAAAAAACCATAGCCCTTCTTTTTAAATGCGAAAATGGAGTCCTCCTGGGCTAAAAAATAAGTGGGTTTGCAGACTAAGGAACTGGGGGATGGGTATGATAGGGTTTTTGATGGGTTTGGGCTGACCAAGAAGCCCAAAACCCAAGTAGATTCAGAATTTAATTTGTTGGGTTAGAGTATATGGATTTATTTGAATTGGGTATGCACAAGATTATAATTGGGCCTCTAAGAAATAGAATTAGGCTTTCTTATGACCAAAAGTGGGGTTTTATACTTAGCTCATGGCATAAATAAGTTAGTCATAAGACCTAAATTAAATGTCCATCTCCCTTTAGTTAATTCCCTAATTAAACCCATAACCCTAATTAATATATCTTCACCCAACAATAATCAAACATGATTATTAGCTTGAGATGCTTAAAATAAACCCATTTCTTTAGAAACATTATTTTTCTTATTTTTCCCAAATCCTTATATTAATTCTTTAATTCATCATAATTATCCTTAATTAATTTTTGGGTGTTACATTCTTCCCTCCTTTTAAGAATTTTGTTCCTAAAATTAGTTATACCTTACTCCATTGGTGCTAGATAATCTTTCCTTATTGCCTTCTCTTTGATTTTCTCAAATAGTCTTACTAGAATGAGTCTTTCCTGCTACTTTCCTAAAGAGGAGGTTCTTATTATGTTACTACTTTACTTGATATCCACAATTCTATTTCTTCTAATCAACCTAGGTTAAATGACATACCAACCTGAATATTCCATATTCTTTCTTTGTCCACAACTAAAGAGATCCTAACCAAGATACACTTGATCACTTTATAGCATGTTCTAAGCACCTAGCTCAAGTAAGTCTAAATCTCTCTCCCTTTATGGCTATTGTTTTTGTTTTGTTTTATATTTATCTTTTTTTTCTTTTTCTTTTCTTCTTCTTTGTCCCTTTGTTTTTTTGAGCACCAATAGTCGACTAATAAATTTTATGTTAGTTTCCTTTACTTCTTAACTCTCAATTTGTTTATGGAATAACTCCCAAATACTTAGTCTAACTCTCTTTAATAGTTAGCGTCAAGAGCTACACAAAATTCCACTTAGTTAACCTTATAGTATTTATACCATTGATAGCAACATAGGTAAATAACTTTACTTCATAAAGGAGTTTCATTTGTCCTTTACTCAAAATTTCCCACATTTCTTTAGCCGAACCTTCTTAATTGAAGCAAGTCTTTCCTCTTATAGGATCATCTAGTCTAGATTTCCAGTTCTTATATCCAACTATCCTATAAAATTATTGTGCACATTATAACCATTTATTGCCTGTCAGAAAAAGGTTCATTCTTCCTTTTTTTTATCATCATTTTTTTCTTGTAGATGTGTAAAATCCCTTTTCATTTACAATCAGTACCCAAGGTTCCTTATCCTCATTTGCTAAAGTTCCCAAAGGTTGGAACTAATGTAAAGTCTAATCTTATGACTAATCCATTTAAGGCATTCAAATACTTTAAGGTCACCTTCCATATAATCAAAATCAAACATAATCTCTTAAGCGAGAATAAATATGATCCTTTAAGTCTAGGTTATATTCCCTCATAAGGCTTGATTTCAAGGGTGAAAATACCTTGTCTAGAGTATCAAAGTAATCTTTTAAGACTTAGGAATGAGTTTTCTTAAATCTTACAAGTCTATAGTTCAAGTGGGTGTTCTATTAGATGACATAGTTTTAACAACTTGCCTACAACATTAAAATTTACAATTCATGGTGGTGTTTCATTATAGGAAATCTCATTGTCATCTGTAACCAACATAGGAAAACCTTTAATAGATTTCTTCTCTCTCTCTCTCTCTCTTATCCCCTTTTTTTTGGGTCCGTGTCTTGCACTGTCGAAGGCACCATCATAATCATATACATGTGATTCTAAATACTACCACAATCAATAGATCCAAGTGTTTCATCTTAGTTTTCCATTACTACATGCATTAGTAGTCAACTTAATGGCATCTATACTCATTTGATGTCAATTAAACATCTCTCTGGGTCTTAAGACATTATATAGTCCTAACAGATTGCTCATTCGTACCCTTTAAGGTATTTTCACACAAGCATAATCACACTTCGAATAGCATACTACTCATTATCTTCAAGATGCAACAAATTCTCTCTAACTTTTTCACATATAGCTGAGGTTTTTTTTTAATGTCCTACAATTTAGAAGTTCATAATAGCTCCTAAAGAGTAATGAGATGATATCTTGTCAACAAGGTCCAAGATCTTGTTAACAAGAACTTGCATTGAGTGATGTGAAAATTTGAGACCTTATTTACAAGGTTTTTTTATGATAAGTATGAGGTCTTTTAACTGTAAACTATAGCATATAGTATGTGATGGTACAACAGTTTTTTTTGTCCTTGTACAATGGTTTGTGCCAACCATAACTAATTCTTCTGCTCCCCAAAATGTTCTTAGGTCTTAATTCACACCTAATTGTTGGGAGCTAAACTAACATAAAAAGGAGAATTAGTGAGTCTTTTCATTATCAAGCATTCCCTAATTATCAACGGATCAAGTAAGGATTCCCAATGAGAGAATTCAAGTATCATTTACCATTAATGTTTAACCCTTCCTCATTAGTCATAGTACTGAGGCTGTATTATAATAGCATAAGTCAATTTCATTGCAACCACCTCTCATTCACTTCCCCTGGGTAATTATTCTGGATCAGGAAGTCTTCTTTCAAAATTAGGGAGTTTTACTACTAAAGTAAGTATTAGTCCATCTCAAATTCTCAATGTTATCTCTATCCCCTTAATCACATCACACGTGATACATGACAATAAGACTACTAATGGTGGAATCAAACTTTGCCTTCAATATTAGCAAGCAATTATTTCCTGTGGCCATACACATGCTCATCACCCCATGATGACTGTATCTCAACCACTTGTACACATATGGGCAACATTTTATTCTTTTTTTAGGTGGATCCTTACTATTAAGATCTCCTCTTTATCTTCTAGGTAGAAAGTCTACTTAGTCTAGTTTGATGCCAATTTAGTGGTCAAAATTCATCAAATCATATGATAAGTGGCACGCCCCGCATGCCCCTAGCGTTGAAGTGCCGGTAAATGAGCACGTCCCACGTGCCTCTAGTACTAAAGTGTTGTAGAATCTTACCTTACACTCTTCGAATATATCATGCAAGTAAAGTGCCTCTAACCACCACCCAAATGCACGTCAACATATAACATAAGTAAATTGAATCACACAAAAGAGATAACATGCATAAGCACCATGTGCATATAGACATCACCCTTATCACACAAGGGGGTCCCCTCTCTTATCACATACCCTCTCTTGTCTTGATACACCAAGGGAAGAGCCTCAAAGCTCTCAAAGTTCCTTCCAAAACATCATCTCCCTTAATCTCTTGATTTAAAGTTGATATTCCCCATTTAGAAATGGATTTTGCAATTCTAAGTGTTTCTTGCCCTCCTTTCTTGTCATCATTAACTAAAGATGGCTTACTCACTTCAATAGTTTGAATGAAATTATTTGAAATGTTCTTTAGCTCTTATCGCTCTTATTCATTAGGCCTAAATTGCGGTAGCTAGGAGTGAGTAATTGCATTCTTTATTAACCGGGATCAAGCAAGTGGGTCAGGACCTCTATACCTATAAAGCCTCAACCTTGGAGACCTTTCGAAGTCTACATAGTTCTTACTCAGTATGGATTGTACATCACTTCATACATTTGTCAATCACACTTATTTATTATACACTAGTTCCCAAACTTCCATTGTCAATTTCCCAATCATAAGTAAGGCTTATATCTTACCCTTTCGTAAGGTTTTCATAGCTAGTCAAGTGTTTTACTTTGTACCATTGCCTTCTAAGTTCTCAACATCACTCTAGATGGCCCTTGAAAAGTTTAGAATTTTGCTTAGGTAAAGAATTGCTACTCTTGTTGTGATCAGTTGATTATTTTGATAGGCTAATCAACTAGTCGACCGTACCCAATCGGCTTGCTTAGTAAATGGCGATCAACTAGTCACAAATACTATTAGTAGCCTTGTTCATCATCTTCATTAGTTACCTAGTCTCATTCATTCAATCAACCAGTGCCTCACAATGAGTGACTAGTGCATCTACCGCATAGCCAATTGGCAACAAGCCTAAACTAGTTAACTATCTAGATTAAGACCAGTAACCCAATTTTTAAAAAAGAATGGCAAAATTCTAGCTTTTTCATTGGCATTAACAACCTCAAATCTCAAAATTAGTGATATTTGAAGTATTATGAGATAAAATCTTATTATACTTTATTATTTTCAAGGACACACTCATTGTGATGGGTGATGTTCTGAATAAGATTCAAGAAACATTCGTTTTAACAAGCACTACAAGCCTCACATCATCGTTCCTCTATATTTCCTTTCTAGAGGTAAAGAACAAAAAAAACATGTTCACATAATTTAACTACTGTTATGAGCTAATACTATGCCAAATATGCATCGTGATTACCAAGTTTCTAACCATAAAATTTAAATTAGCAAGGTTTTCCTAAACCATTGCTCTGATACCATATGTGATGACCCTAAATTCTAATCATGGTAATTAAGGTTAAAGACACAATTAATAGTCATAAATCAAGTTTTAAAGTCATTACAATTACTTACATTAGGAAAAAGTGGAGAAATTTAAACTTTGATGTTGTAGGGTCATTAATTAATTACTCATAACTATTTATGCACATGAAGGAATCCAACCTACAATTATAAGCCTTTAATTTTTTCATCCATTAATTCTAACTCATAAGAATCTTCTACAAGAGTTCTTAATTTATTCCTTAACATTTCCATAGAGAAAACCAAGGTTTCTAGGTCATTATGAGGATTTAAGTACCTTCATTATGGCTAAATACTCTCACACCGCTACTAGAGGACCTCCTAGAGCTTCCTAACTTGCTCCTCAATATTGGTCGTAGCCAACAAACCCTTTCACCGCAGCTAATTACTCTCTATTACTCTCCCTAGGCAACTTCGTCACTTTTGGCTGAGGCTAATTAAATTTTGGCCGCAACCAATTACCTTATATTCCTATAATTCCCAAGGTTTCATCCCATGCTCTCCAATTCTCCTTCTAATAACACTTTAGGCCACTTTAACTTAATTTATGAAGATTTAGTGTCATTCTTTTACCTAATCTACCCAACATATCTATTATTACTAATTCAAAACTCAAATATGGATCCTTAATCCTCTAGCCACCATAAACCAGTGAGTTCATAGATTAATGACAACAAAGAGTTCATAAACTACTCACATTTCCATTCAAACATAAATCCCAGTAGAAGTTCCATACATCACTAGTTTAAGTTGACATCTAATGTGTTACATGATTACAGTCCCTATACTTGGCAATACATGATGCAATGCGGCAATTACATAAAATTAGTAATCTAATTACATAATACAATCTGACAAGATTTTTGAACTTATATGCTACCAAACCATATAATAAGCTTCCATTAATTTTTCCTTGCTACTAAGAGGCCCAGTCCCTGAAAATGTTAGCCCACAACTAGGGTGAGATATACAATCTCAGTAATAAGAGGCAAATTCCATATATATGTACAGATTAATAAATCCAATGCAATTTCATATCATTAATAATAGAATCGTCAATTTAATTTGCAAATGAACTAGTTGAGCTACTAATGACTACTGTCCCATAGCAACAATCACACACATGTTAATGGCCAAAACACTGGAAGTGGTCCGTCCACGGCACCAACTCCCTAATGAGCATAATCTGGGCTCAATGTATTAAGGGCCTGATCATAACCCGGTCTCCAATCAAAGCATATGCATAGATGGCAATCGCACCATAGCTCCACCATGTATAACAAGGTCCAATCACAATAACAATTCAAGTAGTCAACCAATCATTTAGTATTTCAAAATTAAGCAAGTGTAACCAATATCATATTAACATGAGCATATATATGGAATTAGGAAAAATAGCCTCGGTTACCTCAATGAAGCTAATTACTCTTCCTCTAGCTGTCATTACAATTCAAATGCACACCAAGCCTAAAACAAGTATAGCCATCATCATTTCTAGTAATAAATCATATATGGCTACCTAGAAGTTACTTACCTAGCTTCTTAAAGAGTCAATTGCACCAATTTAAGGTCACAACACTAAGGACTCACAAGGGGTCACACCTAACATCTCTAATTTTGCATATGTAAAAGCCATGCACCAAAAGTCAATCCAAATGATAGAAATTCAACACATATGCCTCATAAAAGAAGAGGAAACACTTACCCATACATCTAGGAGGATAAGTAGACTGGGTTAAGCCTTAACTACCAAGAACACACTATGAGCCATCCTTAAAACTTGGATTTTCGCGCATGGAATCAGTAATATGCCAAAATTAGCTTATAACATAAAATCTGAGCAATGTTACAACACAAAATGAAAGCAAACACTTACCTTATGATTCCACTAACTCCAACTCTGAAAATCTTGCAAGGATTCATCCAAATACCAAATTTCAGATTTGAGAAGGAGATGCAAATGCCCAAAACCAGAAACTGATTAGACCAAAATGAAGAGGAGAATGAGAGGAACATGTTTTATATAGATTACCTTAGCCAAATCTTCCTTTAAAAGTGAGAAATGGTTGAAAAATGCAGAAGAAGCTTAGCCCCTTTTCTCAAGGTTGAAAATGGAGTACTCCTTGGCTAAAAAATGAGTGGATCTGCAGACTAAGAAAGTGGGGGATGGGTATGATAGGGTTTTTGATGGGTTTGGGCTGACCAAGAAGCTTAAAACCTAAGTAGGTTCAGAATTTAGTTTGTTAGGCTAGAGTATATGGATTTATTTAAATTGGGTCTGCACAAGATTATAATTGGGCCTCTAAGAAATATAATTAGACTTTCTTATGACCAAAAGTGGACTTCTATACTTAGTTCATGGCATAAATTAATCATAAGACCCAAATTAAATGTCCATGTCCCCTTAGTTAATCCTTAAGTAAACCCATAACCCTAATTAATATATCAAACATGATTATTAGCTCGAGATGCCTAAAATAAACCCATTTCTTTAGAAACCTTATTTTTCTTATTTTTACCAAATCCCTATATTAATTCTTTAATTCATCATGATTATCTTTAATTAATTTTAGGGTTTTACATCTTAAGCTTGGGATTGTCATCCAATATCTTCCTTTTATCTTTAACATAAGAACCTTCATTTGAAAATGTCAGACTACAATCGGGGTGATATATAAATTTTAATAACCAAGAGAAATTCCATTTATATATACAATCTAATTAAAATATTGCTTTTCATACAAAAAAATAGCAAACACATATAATGTAGATCAACAAATAAATAAGTTTGAGCACAATCGCGACACAAACTCTCTAGAGTGCAAGTACTGCTCGGTGCATTCCAAATAATGTGATCATAACTCGATGCACAATCACAATCACAACACAATGTACAAGTAAAAGCATGATCACAACTTCACATAAGGACACGATCACAATCCACAACAACAAAGTAGCCAAACTAATCAATTACCATAAAAAAGATCATATGTGCAGCAAACATATGATTAGCATAGCATATACATGGAATTTATAACCTCCTGTTACCTCACTTAAGAGCCAACTCCTCAAAGGCTACCAAATAGTGCTAAGGGCACCCTAAGTGTCCTAAACATGCCAAAAATAATTTTTTTAGTCATCATCACTAAAAGGGTCATATACCCATTCATCCAAGACATCATGAATCACTTTGAAAAAACTTGCCCAAGCCTTCAATAAATTAAATGAATTGATTGGAGCCTTAAAAACCCAAAAACAACAATAGGTCATCACTAGCACTTGCAATTTCATAAATAGAAACAACCACATGCCAATATCAGCTTGTAAGATGAAATTTAAGCACATCAACACCACAAAATGAAGAGAAACACTTACTTAATAATTCGTCTCATCCCCAGCTTCAAAAATCATGCAAGAAAATATCAAGAACACAAATTTTAGACCTAAATTTGGGTGAAAATCCACTACATGAAGAATTAGTCCAACTAAAATGAAGAGGGAGATGAGAGGAACAACTTTTCTATCACTTATCTTAGTTGAACTTTCCTCTAAATGAGAAATCAATGCCTTCATCAGCCAATGAAAGGACATCATCGTCTTCATCCTGAAAACCCAAGCACTCCTTTCTCGTGTGTTTTTTTTCCTTCAATATGGCTGTCCAAAATGTTTTTAGCATAATTAATGAAGGGTGCAACACCCATATTTTTTTCTTAAGAGTTTGGTGGATGTGTGGCTGATCTAAGGGCATTTTTATCTAATTAGGTTCATATTTGAGTGTTGGGCCATGGTTTGATAAATTCAAATAAGTTGGATCTCCGTTATAACTTAATAAAGTCAAACTAATTATTGAGCTTTAATTTAATTTTCAAACTCCACTAATTAATTTTTCTAAATTAAATTTAAATTCTACAATTATATTTGTTTTTGTCAAAAATTGCCAAATTTTTATTATCTATCTCAAAATGTCTCATGTTAATTTCTTATTTTCTCAAATTAAATATTTAATTTTCATAATTTCACTTAATAAATTTTAGGATATTACACCTATCAAGTACATATAAGTATTCAATTTAATGAAGGATGGGCATCGATTTTGAATAGCCAAGAGAACTAGGTTTTACAATTATTACACATAAATAAATTAAAGAACATATCATTTAGTTTATTTTTTCATGATAAATTCAATAACTATAAATTACTAGATTTTGGTTGGTCTTTAGGGGAAAAATATCATGAATCAGATTTTGATATTTTAAAAACGTACAAAACTAAAACTTCATGTTTTCAATTAATTTACCATGATGTTATATAAGTAATTAAATTACAATTATAAATATTGTGCAACATGCTACTGTGGAAAACAAAATAGTAGTCAACACCATAATAACTAATGCATTTTAGCAAAGTTAAAGACAGTTGAAAAAAATAATAATTTGTTAAATTAATATATTTTCAGAATTCTTGTGATTGCTAAGTGGCAAAAGAGCAGTGCCCAATGTTCAGCCATATATTTTTGTATATAAATTAGGTAAAACCATGACTAGCTGAATATCTAATGATGGTAAATATCTCTTAAAAATGTAGATAATAAGTGGTTTTATTCAATCTTTAGAGAGGCAAGTTTATGGGAACAAGGAAACAAATAGTAAGGCTAGTGATATGGTACTATTGAAAGGTCACTGCTACAGTGGAGGCCAAGAAATTAATATTCTAAAAGCATTTTAGAAGATGCACTAGATGCAGGAAAATACACACACACATATATATATATATATCATGGCCAAATTATTGTGCATGTAAAATTATAAGAAAAAGAGGAAGGAGTTGAGTGGTATATTGGCAAGATGTATAGGAATTAATATATATATATATATATATATATATAGCAGATGAATGTAAAAATTTTCATTGTTGGACAGTGTTTGAAATATGGTTGTCAATGCGGATCAATAGGAATACTTGCATATATATAACTGTTGGCAGACTCATGTTCAAATTTTAGGCTGATTTAGATAGTTAATGTTACACTGATTAAACCAAGTCTATTTGCAATTTTATTGTGAAATTTATTATCTTTTCAGAGTCTTTAGAGGAGTAATAACCTGAAGAGTAGAGACAAATAAGCTTTTTCTTTTTAATTTTTCTCTGTTATAACTGCTATGTGGGTTATCAGCTTTCACATGCTGAATTATGAAACTTAATGAGGAAAACAAAGCTGATAATCGGGAGTGCTGCTGTGTTTGTTTTTTTTCAGTTGAAGGATGTGACCCAGAATTTGCCACCAGACAATTCAGACAGTGAAACATTGAGAAATATGCATGCTCAAGCTGAAGATTTTCTAAGAGAAAATCTAGAATCTAAAGCATCTTCTTCCATATTATCAAGTTTGGAGTCTAATCAACAAATTGCATCTGATACAACTGCTTCAGATATTGACGGTTCCAAACTGCAAGAGCATAGACTGGAAGAAATTGTTGATGCTGCTGGAGCTGAAACGTCTCAAGATGGAAGACATTCTCTTCAACAAAATAATAGATCATCTGTATCTAGTATAGAGGCAGCAGCTCCTCCACAAAGTTCAGAAAATGGTACACAATTACCGGATTCTTCGAGACCTGCGAGAGAAAGAGAATCGCAAGTCATCGAACAATTTGAACCTGGTGTTTATGTGACACTTATAGTACGGCCAAGTGGTGTCAAAGTTTTCAAACGAGTTAGATTCAGGTACTTGATCTACTTCTTCATCCGACAAATTTCACATTTCCAATGTCTAAGTGTCAATATGCTATGTGTAACTGTGTGATCAGTAATAGGACTTTTTTTTGAATTAGTTACTATATTGTTCGACTTCATAGAGTTGGCAGTATATATATATATGCATCTCAATCCGTGGGGAAGTGCATATTCACTTATGCAAAAGTGCATATGTGACTAGAATGATAAGTACATTGTTTGAACCATCAGCTAACGTCCTTATATTTGCGTGAATACTATTAACTATATGACTTCCATTGTGAGCTATCGAAGATGTGGAAATATGACTATTGACAGATTCTATAATTTCCTATATCAATAATCAATATATAGATTTTATTTCTTTAATACAAAAATTAGCACTGATGGAATAGGTGTTATTATTTGATTACCTAAAATGTTTTTCATATCACTCGTGTTATTGTTTTATCTTCCCACCTTTGGGTTCGATGAAAATTGCTGAAATCTTTATGACATTATAATCAGGATTTTTCCAACAATTTGAACTGTGTTTTCCTTTAGTTCTTTCTGCCTTCAGCATATATCTTTCTCTCCCTAAATGTTTCTTTATCTTTATTTTCTGGGTGCAGTAAGCGAAGGTTCGACTCACAGCAGGCAGAAGAATGGTGGAACAAAAACAAAGATAGGGTGTTTAGAAAATATAGTTCATCGGCAACAAATCCTGCAGCTACTGGGTCATCTGGCACTCAAGCCTTAGCTGAAGAGAACATTGAGGCATCACCTTCCTGAACTCAGTTTCCTAGTCTGCCTAGGCATCACAAGATATAGAATAGCGGCATATCAGTCCACCAAGTGTAAAGAAAACTATATTTAGGCCATTAGTTCAACTTCGACGTAGAAGTGTCTTCAAAATCATTCTGACAGCACAAATGCACAATATACATGAATGTAACTTTTGTATTGGAAGAGTATAGAAATTTGTATTACGACCCAAATTTGATTTAGATGTAGAAAAGTTGCTTTTGAAGTTGATATGTTTATTATCTCACTTTTTCCTTGTCACTGTTCTACAATTTATTTATTTTTTGGCTTCCATGCATATGCAAAATTCATGATATTCGAATAACAAAAAAATAAATTCGGTTCATTCTCTTTATTAATCTTTAAATATATTTTGTAGAGAGTGTTTCTAAATTCCAATTAAGATCTATACTAATAGTGATTTTTCAGTGCAACTTGAAATAAAAATAGTTGGTGCACGTTTGTGAGGGGAAGGACTCCTATTTGAGCGACTCTCAAATCTTCAAAGTAATCTCTTTCTGGTTGGTTCTTTCTCAGTATTTTGTTGGTGGTCCCTTCATGCTGCAAGCAGAAAGTAAATTTGGAAGAATAACGGAAGTTAAGTTGGTGGTCTCAGGAAGTGAGTCTTTTCTGTCGTTTGAAGTGTTTTGGATATTAATTTAATCGTTCTAAGGTTAATTTCAAGTTTTCTGTTCTGAGTTCATTTTATACCTGCTGCACACCTATCAAGGTATTCTCTGACTTAATCGTTCTATTGGTTTCGAAAGTTTTTGTTTACATTGCTACTTTTTCACTACAGTTTTAAATCGCTTCAACCGTAATCAATTCAGAAGAAATGTGATGACTTGACAGGAAGTTCGTTTTCAGTACTGAGCAATAGGTGAGAATTGCTTATTTGTTAAAATATGAATAGCTTATGTACCCAGTCTCTCAGTACCATACTACTATGGGGGTACAATAAATATTTCCGGTCTGATAATAGTCAGCCACGTAACCTCTCACGGAGCGTAATATCTTCCTCTCAATTAATAATATAATACTTAAACAATTTGTAGTAAATTAAGGAAACAAAAATTAGTTAAAGACTCATTTATGACTAGTGATCAAGATTTTTATGATTATAAGTCACAAGAAAAATTTTTCAGAATTCTTTGGAATGAGATAGTTATTTTTTAAAGAATTTTCTAGAGTTAATTAGACTTAATGATAATTAGGAAAATAGATAAAATTATACAATAAATAACCCAAGAATTAATTTCTAGAAACTATCTAGGTAAAAGATATCTAGAAATATGAGAAAAATATTTATAAAATAAAAGTTTTAGACAAATTTCTAGGGTCAAAATATAAATAGTGAAAGTTTAGGGCTAGAACTCATAATTTTAGAATGGGTGAAGAAATAATTTTTCCCATGTAGAAAATGGTATAGAAATTATGAGCATGACAAACTAAAGATTCTCATATAAATTTTGTACCTATTATCAATCAAATGAAGCAAAAGTTTCATCTAGTTAGGTACTTTGCTAATTGACTTTCTTACAAAGCCAGTGAATAAAACATGGGAAAACAATGAACGAAGGAGATTTGGCAGCATGATCAAGAGGCAAGATCCAACACTTCTGAACCGATCTGTTTTCCTATATAAAGCCTCATAATCTTGTTACTTATGAAACCATCAGAAAGCTAGAGCAAGTGTGAGATAAAGAGACATGAAGTTCTGAGGCATAGAGTGAAGGTGAGCATCAAGGGAGGAGAAGAAGTTCTGAGAAGGAGTATTAGCCCATTTCAGAGTCCACAAATTAGTAAGACAACTCCTATCGTACTAAGTTTCATGAATCTAATTGAGTTTCCTTCATTTTCCTCCATTTCTGGCATTTTCTCTCCCTAAAACCATTACTGTAGCATTTTGAGTTAATGTGCAAAACTATCATTCTAAAGCATTCTAAAATGATGGAAAGCGTTTTTATTTAGCTTAGATGCTTCTTGAACGATTAGTTTGATGAAATACTGCATGCATATTGAGATATGAAATTTTCTCTTTCTAAGCTTGAAATTAGGTTTTTGATTCTTGTATTCTATATTCCGTTTTTGAACTTGATAATCATCTATGTAAGGAGTAGAAGTCATTGGTGTGGTTAGGACAAGCTGAAAGCCCCATTGCTCAAACTTCCATTTTTTCTCTCTAAAACTCTTTAATGGCCAATCTTAGTTCATGCTATTAAAATTCCTTTTGATGCTTGATTTCATGTTCTGGAATGTATATAAGGTGTTCTAAATACTTATCCAAGGTTACCGAGGTCTAAAATAGAGAAAAACTGAATTGTACAAAGACTATTTTGCTAGTGTAGTATTGAAGATGAACCAACATCGTGGCCCTAAGCAGGTTGCGCCACAACATGGCACTGGCTTCTCTGCTCACTCAAGTAAAAATTGAGTGGCTCTGGCGCCACATGTGTTGAATGCATTTTAAATTTTCACTATTTTGAGTGGAGTTTTGTTCCTAGTATTTTTACTACTGAAAAACTTTAATATAGGGAATATTTGGAAGCCCTAATTAAGCTCTCAAAACATGAAATTACTTCTATGACTTTTGATTTTAGAAAATGTTAACCCTATTATGAAATGCAAACCCATGAATAAGTGATGGCCAATACCTAGAACCATCAATCATGAATTAAGAATCCTTAAAATCATGAATCATTATAAGAAAACTATTCATATTGAAAATTATGATTGTGTAGTTACGTGTAACCAATTTGAGTGAATTTGTTTGCTGAATTGAAAATATTATTTTGAGGATAGAATTCTACATGCACACTTTTGATTATATTTATGACATATTTATGACACCTCTAGTATCCAAGAGAAATGATTATCCATATTAGCTTCTTTGCAAGGATGTAGCTTTTCTACAGAGATGGTTGGGACCAACTTCCCACTAAGGGATGGAGCTTCTCTTCGGAGATGGACCCGTGAACCTTTACTTATTTTACATGTGATGTGGATCCACTCTATGGGATGCCTTGGATGACATGATTGGTTTGATTATATTATTAAGTTATGGATACACTAACAGATTACTTTATGTAGAAATTAAGGAACCAAGGGAAAATATTTACCCAATCTTATTTATAAAACTTAGACATGTACTAAGTAGTATGTATAGAGTCTATTATCCTTTTTAATCTCAATATACCACGTAATTAAAAGGGATGGAGTATGTTTCCACTAGTTATGTAAATGATGTTAGCCTTTCTTGATTGCATGAGTTAGTATGGTTCCTAGGCATGGCTTATATTATGATATGTGTGATCTTGTATGATTCAACTACCATGCATGATTATTCTTTTATATGATATGACATGACTTTGTGAGACAAGAGTAAAGAAAAAGGGTTTTTGCACGAGTGCAACTGAACCATTATTAGTTCAAATTATCTTTCTAAGAATCATTATGATTCTCACTATGTATCATAATGTGTTTAGACCAGTGTTATGCCAATGACCCTGTACATCATCAAGGTTGATTGGATGCATGTCCTCATTGCCAGGGTCAAGCAGGTCTAAGTTATCATAGGGGTTAGGACTTGTATCATCATTGAGGACTAGCAGCAGTTCCTGCCTCCATCAGAGGAACTTGAGTTAGCTAGTATAGACTAGATTTTGGGAGTCCCAGTAAAAGCCCTTTTGTTATGCATTAGCTCCTTCACCATACAAGGATTATTTTGGGATTGTATATATTTGTCCTAAGTTCTAATTTACTAACCATAATTTTGTTATGAGTTATGAAACCCTTTATGAAGGGATCTTTATTAACAAACATTATTTGATGAGAACTCAATATGATTTATGTTATGAAAAAATCAAATTTTATGCTAGTATTTTATGAAATTTTCTTATTGTTTACATTCCTAGTATTTAATTACTTAGCTTCTACTATAATTAATTTGGACGTAGGTCAAATATTTGATATGTATACAGTAAGGGGCTTACATTAGGTAAGCAATTAACCATAAGTGATAGTGGTACTAGCACTCTTGTGTCCATATACCACTTCTTGATACCATAATTTTTTATATAGGTAGATTGAGATTTATTAAGCATGATCGCTTTAATAATAATTATTTTGTTTGTACAAAAAAGCCACAACATTAAGAAGAAGAATTAACACTAATGGTAATAACTATGATAACAACATGACTTATGCCACTAAAAGGATGGTTGTTACCCTAAAAGAGCAAGTAAAAGGAACTAAAATTGTAATAAGGGAACAGACTGAAGCAAGAGTTGCTGCCACAAGGGAATAAGCTACTACCAGGAACCATTTAATTCAACAATTACAAAAGATTAGAAATGAGAAGTAGGCCCTAGTTGGGAATTAGGTTGCAATTGTTCAATAGCCAATAATAGCACCAGTAAATCAGGTGACAACGAATGAAAACAGGACGTAGCACCATATCCAATGTCTAGTCAAAATTATCAAGGCCTTGTAGAATTCTGAAAGGCCAAGCCCCCAACCTTTTGGGGAGAATATAACCTTATCATAGCTAAGCAATGATTAAATGAATTAGAAAAGATATTTGAAGTACTAGTGTCACACTATATATAGCTAGCCTTTAATTTGTATCATAAGTAGCTAAAAGTATCAATTTTTACAAAAGAATTACCTTTAACAGCGGAATTTACTGTTATTAAAAGCCAAAGTAATTTATGTTTGACTAAATGGACCATATGGACTTACTAAACTCATTTTCCATCCATAACACATGTTCAATTAGAAATATCACAATTTGAACCATAAATTTCGAGTCCAAGGCATATATCACAAAATCACATCACACTTGCAAGTTTCCATGTGACAACCCTACCTTCTAAACATGGTAATTATAGTTAAATATGCAATTAATAATTAATGATCAAGGTTTGGAGTCGTTATAGTTTATTATGTTATGAAAATATAGGAAAATTTGAATCTTGATGTTAGGGTCATCACTGAACAACCACAAACAAAATAAAAATGCATGAGAGAAATCATACTACCATGAAGGGTTTACAATTCATCCATTCATCAGTTTCAACACACAAAAACCTCTGACAAGTATTCTTATATCATTTCCTAGCATTACCATTGAAGAAACTCGGGTTTCTAGGCTAAAGGAAGGAGTTTGTAACTTTGTGTCGCGGCCCACACCATTTCCAAGCGCGGCGAGTTGGATTGTCCTTGCAGCCAGCCTATGCGGCCCCACAGAGGAAATGCCTCCTAAAACTACTGTTCCACATCCCACGATCCTCGCCTCGGCGGAACACTCTTGCGCCGCGGTGAGATTTGCTACTGGACACCCCTCAGATTGTTCCCTTGACTAGCGTCGCAGCGAGGTTTGATTCTGTTACTCTCCTGGGCGAGTTTCCTCACGCTGCGGCATTCCTTGACACTATTACTCTCCAGGAAATTTTTATTCACTTGCGCTGCGGTGGGACTACTCGTGCCACAACACCCCTCGCTTTTGTCACTCATCTGGCTGTGGCGAAGCCTTTTTAGTCGCGGCGTGGCTCCCTCCTGTAATTACATCTCCCAAATTTCATCCCCTACACTCCAATTCTCATCTTAGGACTACCCTAGGACCACTCCCACTCATTTTATATATTTCTAATGGTATTTATCTGCCCTATACACCCAGCTATTCTACCATTACCAATTCAAAAGTTAAATATAAGTTTTCACTCCTCCAACTATCCTATACCGACAAGTCCATAGTGTAATATCAACAAGAACTCATGCACTATTGGAAATTAAAATTTGATATACATTCCATCAGAGATTTCATACATCAATGGTTCATATTACATCTAATACATCACATAATTATATTTCCAACAATATACCATACCATAAATTCAGCAAAATACATACGTCAAGTGTTATGGGTTCATACATCTGATATCAAGCTAAAATGAGGTCTAACTCCTCAATGAATACATCCAAGGTAATCAAAATATAAGAGCCTACACTTGGCAACATGAATACATGATGATGCTATACAATAAGGAATACAAAATTTAGCATCTATACTAAATAAGTCAGCCTAAGTGTAACCTTCTCCCCACGTGATGAAACTCATGGATTTTCATCCACTTGCTTTCCCTTATCCTTACTCCAAGAACCTTCACCTGAAATATTAATTTTATAAAATGGGGTGAGATGCAAATCTCAGTAACCAGGGCAATTCCATCATATAATCTAGTTTAATTAGCATACATGCATAATTTCACATAAGCATAAGAAGAACATTATTCATATCAGTAAATGAAACAATTAGGCTATTATGATCACTATCTCATACTAGCAATCATATTTACACATGTTAAAGGCCATTAACATCGGAGAGGCCCATCCACGGCACCTACTCCTCATTGAGCACAACCAGGGCTCAGTGCATCTAGGATTTGATCATAACCCGGTGCCCGATCGAAGCACATGCATGGTGGCAACTGCACCACAGCTCCACCATGGATTCACAAGGTCCAACATAATACAATAGATAGCCAACCAATTCATTTAGCCTTTCAAATCATTCATGTATAGCAAATATGAAATTAAAATAGATACATGCATGAAATTAATATGAAACCAGTTACCTCACTTGTAGACAATTGTAACAGCTACCAATGGTACAAAATGTCCCTATAACCATAGTATCAGATAATTACTACTCTAATTCATCATTAACAGTTGCAACAAGTACCCAAAGAATTTAAAATGCTAATGTCTACCTAGGAATCACTTACCTAGCCACTACAATTCTCAAATTCGGATTTATGTGTCCTCTTCCAGAAACCTCAATGTTTCATCCAAAATCCTAAGCAAATTTGTACAAAATTAATACCCATATTATAATCAAGTCATTAGGGTCTCAAATTAGCAGAATTACCTCAAAAAGAAGAGTTCATACCTATCTAATGACAGCCCTAGCCTCAACCTACGAATTTCCACCAAGAGAATCCCAAATAACCACATTTCAGATTTTGGGTTTGGTGAAAATGCTCCAAATGAAAAACTAATCGGACCAAAATGAAGAGAAAGATGAGAGGATTAAGTTATATAACTATTACCTTGGCTAAATCTTACTCTAGAAGTAGGAAAATGTGGAAATATGCCAAGAACCCTAGCCTCCCCTTTGGACCTCCAAATTTCTCCTTTGTGTTTAGGGTTTTAGTTGGGTTTAAGTTAGGTCAAATATGGGTCATGGGTTGCTCCAAGGTCTAACTCCTAATGGGCTCAAATTTTTGCTTTGTTGGGCTAATTCTTATGTATTGGGCTACTGAAATTCTATTGGGCCAGAACAAGTTTTAAGAGTTCAAAGGTTTTGGGTCTGCACAAGGGTTATTGGGCCAATTATAAGAGCCTCTACAAGGTGGATCTTAGGCCTCTATCACATTGGATCAAGTTGGGTCTGCACCTAGCTTATTGGGCCTCCATTAACCTCTTATCTACTTAATTTAATTTGGGCCTAGATGAAGTTTCTATCTCAATTAAATCTTAAACCCATATTAATAATTTATCTCTCTAAAATCTCCATTTACTTAACTTGCCCAATTATCCTATATAAATTATTCCTAATTAACTTAATCCATGATTAACACCTTAATTAATTATGGGGTGTTACATTCCACATACTCCATATTTTGATATAAATGTTGAAAATTCATAACTAATTCTAAAAAAAATCCAAATCATATAAATTATGACTTTCTAGAAATCTTAGAACATCCTCTAACTACCATAAAAATTTTAGGTCAAAAAAATTATGTTTAGCCTATGAAATGGCAATGGAACAGTAACTGGGTCACTAGTTGTGACAATAGTAGACTTAGGACTTCAAAAAATTCATTTCTCTGTCTACAGAGTTCCAAATTGGGTGTTTTCAGTGGCTATGGAAAGCTTATGATGGCTACTATATTTTTGTAAAATTTCTTGAACATTGGACTTTATTTGGCTCATTAATGATACCAAAAACCAAATTGACCAAATGAACGATGATAGTGACAGTGACCATTTTTGCATAATTTGGCTAATTTTGAAAAATCATAATAAATTCTCTAAAGCTCCAAAAATAGTGCTCTTTAGCTCTATAAAGATATCTAGATGAGACCTATAAGTTTGTCAAATTTCATACAAAAATACAACCATTTGGTCAGACTTCAATTCAGGGTAAGAATATGGTCAATTTTGAAATCCACATGACTTCAAATGGTACCAAGTGGCTTTCCAACCATATCATGAATATTTGAGTATGTCTAAAAGCTTAAACACAGCATATAGAAACATTCCAATAGGCCTAAATCATCATAAAACTCAAAATCACTCATCCACTTGTTCTTATACATATGTACACTAAGGCTTAAGGATGTCAAAAATTTACATACTCATACATTTGGCTTTAATTTTAGTTCATACATCATAATTATATAATTTTACATGTGCTTAAGGGTTTACATCTCATAAACATAATATACATCCATACTTTAAAATTAAATTACACAAAATCCTATTCTATTGTTAAAGTCTTATCACTCAAGCTCCTTGGCTTCCATTTCTTGCTCTATGAGGTTCTCTTAGACATGGTTAGACATAAAGTGAGAAAGAGTAAGATTTAAAGAATCCCAATAAATCTTTTACCCTTAAAAGCATAAATATATGGCACATTTTTATGTCAAAGAATTCAAGCATGTACTAAATGCTTAGAGTAGGCATACATAATCACATTTTCAACTCATATGTACTCATTCAAATCAAACATAGGCTCTAGAAACTTTTGGTCTAACCTCACCTAATTTCTTTGGAACTTTTTAATTAGCCTCACCCACTTTTAAAGACTTTTGACTTGGCCTCATTCCCTCTTTAGACTTTTGGCTATGTTTCACCCATTCTTAGGGGCTTTTGGCTTCTCTTCACCTAATCTAAGGGACTTTTGGCACAACCTTACCCATTAAATCCATCTTACATTCAAAATACATTTCCAACAGCATAATGGTATCAAAACATTTAATCAATAACTATATGCATATCTTATGATTCAATCATACATATAAGCATTTAAGGACAATCAAACAACTAAGAAATGCATACAAGAAAGGATAAAGAGCTACCTTGAGACAAGAAACACAAGTTTTCTTCCTTGAAGTCTACTTCTCCTTCTCGGCCTCACACACACACACCTAGGAGGAGCTTGATTTTCTTAGCCTAAACACATCAAATAAGACACAATTACATTATTGGAACTAATTCTAGCCTCACATAAACTCTACCAACCATATTCTAGCTTATGGTTCCATATAAGAGCATAATAAAGCAACTCCTATGATTCATGATCTTGACTCTAATTTCTCATTCAATCTAAGTCTCATAACTCCATTTAAACTCATTCTAGTCATCATAAACTCAATTTAAGGAGCCAAATATCAAGTTACTTCTTTATGCCTAAAAAGGAATTTAAACTTCTATCTTTCAAACCATGGTTTCTGAATTCAAACCAAGGGTTTCTTTGCTATTTATTATTCATATCTAGATCATTTCTATCTTTGGAATCAAAGAAAACTCTCCTTAAGTACCTCTTCTTCCTCTTGGCTGAGACATGCATATGGTTAAGGAGCCCATGGATTTTATTCAATTTCCTAAGGGTTTTAGCATCCATAAAGCTTCCTAGACCTCTTATGAACTTATACATATTCTTATATAAGATAGATTATCATTAGAAGGCTTCAAAATTTCCTAGGTGCAACTAAAACACTACTTGCCATAACTTGATTTCTAAAGCTTCTCTTTTAATTCCAATTGCATATTCTTGTTCCTCATACTTTAAAACCCTTGTTCCTACCTTGCTATAACCTGAATTCATCCTCTCCTAGATGGCCCTAGGTCTGGCCGAAATGCTCATTGTAACATCCGATTTTCTAAAAATTCAAGAAAACGTAAGGAAATACGAGAAACGTAACATATGGTTTCTCCGTCAACGTACAAACTTCACCGGATACAAAAGGAAGTCACCCAAATAGAGTAAATTAAGGTCCAATTAGACTACAAATAATGATGAGTCAAGGCCAAAGGTGCCTTAAAATTAAGGCTAAAATAGATGAAAAAAAAGGGATCAGAAAAAGGTCCCGAAGAGCCTCCGAAGTCAAGTATGAAGAAGCCAGGGACCAAAATGCAAAGAAAAATTATGAGTAGGGCAAGATGTATAAATTGCCTGAAAGTTTAGAGAACCCTAGTTTCACCTTTTATTTGTGACTTTAAGCACGAATATTAAAAAATCAGGCAAGAATCTCAGAAATCTGTGACCCACGGTTAAACTCAGTTTGATGAGACGAGTCTAATAATGCCAAGTTGTCCGGATGGCTGAGCGGGATCCGGTCTGGGATCTGATTATCCCAATCAGTAGCCATGACCAAAATAGAAAAAGGAAGTTGTAACAACTATAGAAATAAAAATAGCTAAAGGGCTAAGAAACCCTGAAGGAGTTTCAGTGACAGAATTGCAGTAAATGAAAATTTTATAGCACAATCATAATACAGAACGGTGAAAATTACATCTATAGACCCGGGTGTCTAATTGACACCAAAATTTATAAGGATTGAGGTTAAGGGCCCCTGAACCATGTTTGAAGCTCAATATGGCCAGAAAGTAGAGGAAATAATATTCATAAATTTTAGAAGGTCTAAAGGTATGTATTGTACCGTAAAACCTTAATCGGTTCTGGACACTGATTTTTAGACTGCGGTAAGGCCCAGTAGTTGATTCTAAAGACCCAATAAGAGAAGAGAAGATATAATTAGGGTTTTAGAGAAGATGAAACCCAAAGATAAATATAAAATAAAAAGGAAAGAAGAAAAGGATTCTAGTCATTTTAAAGACTTAACCATGGTTAAGTTAGAAACTAACTATGGTTGAGTTAAAGTTGACTATGGTTTAGTTAAGGAAGTTAACCATGTTTACTATTCATGACTTAAGGGCTAAGAAAAGGTGTCCAAGTGTGTGGCCAAGAATTTTTGAAAAAAGATATTTAGTTATGAAATTAGAAAATTAAAAGAAAAAGGAATGGAAGGTTAAGATTTGATCTTGAAAAGGTTGATCCAATGGTCCAAATTTAATATGACCATTTAACTTCATCCAAATTCATCTCCTTCACCTCCATTCCACCATTTTCACGCCACACAAAAGGGAGGAGGAGAGAAAAACGTGGAGAGAGAGAGGGAGGGAGAAAAAGTGGAAGAAGAAGTGAAACCAAGCAAAACTACCACCATTCTTCACCAAATTTCTTCATCTTCTCCATCCTTCAACCATTTCCTCCAAAGGGTAGCTGCATATTCATCTTTTCTTCAAGGTGAAATGTTGCTCTAAGTGGGAAGAGAAAGGATTTTAGTGTAAGAAAAGTAAAGGAAGCAAGGATTAAGCTTAAAGAGTAAGTTTTCTCCATCTTATACTTGCAAATCACATACTTTAAGCTAGTTTTGTTAAACCCTGGCTATGAGTCATTTTTGGACAGCATATGAATCATTAGAAATGGAGTTTATATGTTGAATATGAAGGCCTTGAAATGAAGCTTATATGTTGAACATGAAGGCCATATGAGCTTAGTTATTATTGTTATGTGCTGGGACTTTGAAAAATACAAAGATTGTAATTTTTAGGAAAATAGAAATCATGGGGAGATGCTGTCCGAATTTTCCCAAAATTTTTATGGTGTCTTATTGATGTCTTAAATTCATGTATACCAAATTTCAAGTCCTAAAACATAAAGGAAAAGGCTATGAAATGTTTAGAACCAAAGAAATGCACTTTTGAGCCTAAAACAGAGTTAGATTATGTGATGACCAAAACGTGATGTTGGGGCTGGAATTTAATGACTTTATCCATTCCAATATATTCAAAAGGGTGTTTTTAGCTAGGAATACCTATGGCAAAGCCCCCAAAACTCATGGGATAAAATTTTTAAATTTTGGCCAAGAAATGCATACTATTCGGCCATAGTGAATGGGAAGGGAAGGAGTTAGATTTTTTCAATTCTAATGGTCCCATTAAGTTTAAAAGGGTCATCCTACTTTAGAAGTTAAGGTTTATGTGTTGATTGTAATGAATTATCATTATGATTATAGGGTTTGATATTGTTTTGGGAACTCCAAAAGCAAGTAAACTGAGTCCTAAGGATTGAGGAGCAAAGTTTGCTAAGGTAGTAGTTTTCCTCTCTCTTTCCTTAAGCTTGTATGTTTGTATAATGATGAATATTATGCTATATCAAGTTGTCATTTATGCTATAAGATGAGACATGTATGCTTAGATTGTGCTTGGTCTTGTATGAAATTCCTTGTATTGCTATGCGATATGTGGCATCTTGACTGGCATTATGTTATGTAATTACATGCTTGCTTGTGAATGAGATTGGTTTACTACTACTGAGATTTCATAATCTCACCTCAAATATAACCCATGCTAGGTCCAAGTTCAAGCAAAGAAAGAGTAAAGAATGTGGAGACATAAATCAAGGACCTTACTTTTATGCACCACATTTTGTCATGTAATTAAGTATTTTAGATTGCTATGTGTATGAGTTATATTATGACACTGTAAGGTACTCAGGTATGAAATGGAAAGCCATGTATATACCTAACCTTGAAGTAAAAAGAGTATGACTAGCATGCCTAAGATGCAAGAATGCCTGTGCTTATATAAAGGCAAAATAATAATAATAATAATATGACTAATGAGGGGTAAAACTGTCCAATTTGTTGTAGGGGCAACTTTATATGAATTTATATATGCTCCACTAAGTAAGTATTTTCCACATGTAAAGGGCTTAGAGAGCTTGAAGTAGAGCCCTGAACTAACCACATATGATTTTTCTATAATTAATTATGTATTTTCAAGGTTGGACAAAATTCGGGAAATGACTAAATGAATAGTAAAATTGTATAAGGAAGTTTAAAATGAAAATTTTTTATCAGTTCAGGTTTCCGTTGACTCCTCTAAGTTTTATATGAGGTAATTGTAGTAGAAAAAGTGTTATAAAATAAGGTATGACACTCATGGAAGAAGTAACCAAGAAAAAGCAAGAAGGACCATGATATCTTACCTTGTTTTAATGTCTTTCAAATGAGCTTTCTAAAGGTTCCAAGCTCTCATTCAAATTCTCTCTTCCTCCTATTGAACTAACCATAGAACAGCCCCAAATAAGTCATCAAAACTGTGAGAGAGGAGAGGAGAAAAAGGAGAAAAACATCAGTGAAGGGAAAGGCATGAGAAAGTAGCAAAATCTTATAATTTTGGCTTTGTTTTCTTCCTCTCTTCTTCCTCTTCTTGTGCACCTCCCCAAGCAGGTCTGAGTTCTATTTTAGGCCACAATAATGTCAGTGGGAATAAGGAGAGGAGATGGCATGCTGAAATAAGAAGCAAGGGGCTCAATTATAACATCTTTCAAAATTTCAAGTTAGTCTTTACACTTTGTTCTTTCCATTTGATCTCATTTCAACTCTTTTTTGAAAACCATCTTTTCCATTATGAAATGTAGGTCCTCTAATTTATAAAATGCCTTTGGTTTCACCCAAATTGGATTTAAAACCTTACCAAATGATCCGATTGAAGTTTTAGTTAATCGATAACCAAAAATGTAAACCGAAAGGGTTTTGACCATTTTAGGAGTTCCTATGGTTGTTAGGGCCTCTGAGAACTCCAAAAAATTCAAATTTTCGATTTCAAGATCCCTTCTTTGAGTTTTCTAAAAGTTGACCAAAATTAAAAAAATACCACTACCCTTTCATCTAATATTGTTTAGCTATTCTAGCTCTAATTTTTTGGCATTTTTAGACTTGTATTCTCATTTTTAGATGCCTAGACTATCACTCTAATTTTATTTGGCCTCTAGTCATTCAATTTAAGGAACTTCCTTTTGTAATCTCCTTAGTTTTAGGACTTTTAGAACAAATGGATATTACAACTAGGGTGTATTGATGCCCATAAGGTCATGTTTCTAGCATATATGCTAATCAGCGACACAAATAATCAGTGCAAAGAAGCAAAACAAACCATGCAAGCCTAAAGGACTAAGATCACTTAGGAAGCCTTCAAGATAACTTTTCTCAATATGTACTTCCTAGAGAATGTAAAAAATGCGAAAGAGATAAAGTTCCTAAAACTAATTCAAGGTAGTACGAGTATGAATCAATATGTGGCAAAATTTAAGTCCTTATCTAAATATTCATCATAACTAAAGTTGAACCTTGATAAGGCCTAAAAGATAAGAAAATTTGAGGTTGGTTTGAGGATAGAAATTAAGGGGACTATGATTACACTGAGGATTTGAGATTTTGTTGACGTAGTAAATAGGTGTAGAGTGATTGAGAAGCATATGTGGGAAACAAAAAAGTAGAAAAAAAGAAAACAATTTTGGAGCCAAAATGGCACGGTGTCCAAAAGAAAGGTTTCAAGCCCAAGTTACTCAAAAAAGGGAAACAAGTTGTAAAGCACCCAACTGTCACTACTTGTGCCAAATATGGGAAAACTAATCGGAATTGGCCTTGTTTAACTAGGCAAAGCTTTTTTTTTTCACTTGCAACAAGCTTAGCAGCTTTTCCAATGAATGTCCACATAATCAAAGGAAGACATAAGATGAGAAAGCATCTAACTAGAAATCTTTAATGAAGAGAAAAGTCTCCACCTTAAGTGAAAAAGAAGTAGAAAGTCTCTTATTCTCATGCACGGTATGTGTCTTATTGGCATCATCTCTTTACTTGCAATATGACTTAGGAGCTATACATTCCTTTATATTAGATGAATATGTGAAGTGATTAGGCTTAAGTGTTTTTGACTTATCTTTTGAATTGCATGTTTCCACTTACATGTGAGAAAAAGTTTGTATGTTCAGTGCTTGTTTAAATTGTCTAGTTTAGAGTGAAAATAGACCATTCATTACTCATTTAGTTTGTCCACCTTTGAGCAACATTGATATAATCTTTGGTATCATAATATCCAATCTCTTTAGAACTGGACTAAAATCAATAAGATTACAGAGGAAAACCCTTGAATGAAATGATTACAAGCTAAACAAGATTAGAATAATAATGTAAACATTTAGAAATGAAAATACAAAGCTAAAGATGCCCTGAAACCAGAGCTAGAATAGCTAAATAAAATTAGCCAAAATGGTAGTGGCATTTTTATAATTTTAGGCAACTTTCTAAAAACTTAAAAGAGAGAGTTTTAAATGAAAAAATTGAATTTTTTAAAGTTTTCAAAGGTTCTAAGAACCATTAGAACCCCTAGAATGGCTAAAACCCCTCTGGTATACATTTTAAGTCATCGGTTGACCGCAACTTTGATAAGATGATTCAGTAAGGTTTTAAATCAAATTTTGGTGAAATCAAAGCCATTTTATGAATTAGAGGACCTAAATTTTCATATGAAATAGACAGTTTTCAAAAAGGAGCTAAAATGAGCGAAAATAGGAGAAATGAAGTTGAAAGATGAAATGGAAATTATGAAAATTGTTATAACTTAACCCCTTTCTTCTTAAATCTATCCAGCATAACCTAAACCCCTCAAAACAAAACCTACACCACCTAAACCAGCAGCAAGAGGTGCACCAAAGAGAAGGGAGAGAAGGAGGAAAACAAACCAAGAAAACTTATGAATTTTTGAACTTTTTCATGCTTCTTCCTTCACTAAGATGATTCTCCTCTTCAAGCTCTCTCTCTTCATGGTTTTAGTTTCCTAAGAGGAGGATTTTTATGGTTGAACTTGTGGAAGAAGGAAAGAATTTGAGAAAACCAAGCTTTGCATCAAATTCTTCTCTTGAAAAGCTTTAAGATGATGTATGAAACAAGGTGCAAAGTTGGCTTCTCCTTGCCTTCTCCCTTCCTCTATTGTTCGGCCACCATCGGGCCTATGGAGAATAAGAATGTTTTAGATGGTAACAAGGTAGAATCAAGGTTTTAGAGTGTGAGGAATTAAATTATGCAATTAGATTCAAGAAAGGAGCATTAGGAAACAAGATATGGAAGTTAGGGTTTCAATTGCATCTTGAGAATTTTAGAACTTTAAGAGGATAACCTAAGCCATATTTAATCATGTCTAGACACTAGAGAAGCCAAGGAATATGGGTATTTATTAAACTCTTAAGAAAAAGAAATAAAACTCCATATAGCTTCTAAGGAAGTCAAGGTTTGGTCAAGGGGTGGAATGGATAGCTAGGGAGTGTTTCTTTGAGTCCTAATGAATTTAAAGCCTTAGATATGATGAATAAAGAATTATGGAAGCATTGGATTGAATTTAGGAGCCTTAGTATGAAAGTTGAATTTTTAAGGGCCTAAATGAGGTTAATGAAGTAAGTTGGTTCTAAACCCTTTTAACCAAGCATGTAATGATCCAAATGAGTTTTTTTAGAGTTATAAGACTTGTAGAAAGTAAGAGTTTGGGGTTTAGAAAGCAAGAACCAAAGGTTGCTTCATAATGGGCTTAAACTAGTCTCAATTGGTACTTTGAGTTCTAATGAGATTAAGTGAGCATCTTGGAACCTAGAATGAGTTCTATGGGATTAATTTGCTTTATGATTGTTCTATGTAGGTCAAGCTAACTCAAACTCACTCATTTGTGGGTGTCAAGCCAAAAAAAGTAAAGAAAAAAAAGAAGCTTATAAGTGGGATTGTGGTATCTTCAAGTTCCTAAAGTCTTAAGGTAGCTTTATCTCCATTTCTTGCATACTTTGAGTGATTGAATGAGTGTGAATGCTTGTATGTGTTGTTGCTTAATGCATTCATGATATATGCTTAGCATGAGTTCCATAATAAGTTTTATGAATGAGTATAAGATGTTTTTTGGCTCCTAGCTCCCTTAAGGCATGGAATTGAGTGAAGTAACTCTTCCTTGGCCCCCGGGTAGAGAAAAGTTAAACCTAGCAAGCTTATGATGAAGCCATGGCTAAGAAACGAATGAGTTTTCATGTTTTATGATGCATGTGATTCATCTGAAGCATACACATAGCATTCTTGCATTGTAATGTCTGATTTTTGTTAAATGACAGAAACGGGTGAAGCAAGTCCCCCAAAATAAATTACTTAAGGTCCTAAAAAAATTTAAGTAGTATTCTAGACTCTTAAAAATGAGAACCCTGGGCTTAAACAGAAAGAAAAATGAAGCTAGAATGAAGAAACGAAATTTAATAAAAAACTTATGAAATGTAACGGTATTTTCATAATTTCAAGCAAATTTTGGAATTCACATAGGAGGCCTTTTTGAATGAAAGTTTTAAGTTTTTCGGGGTTCTTAGAGGCCCTAAAAACCATCAGAAGCCTCGGAACAGTTAAAACCCCTCCAGTAAATGTTTTCTAACATCAGTGTATCTTAACTTTGACAGATTCCTTCAGGAAGGTTTTAGCCCTAATTTGAGTGATTCCAAAGGCATTTTACTAAATTGAGAACCTAAATTTTATAATGGAAAAAGACAGTTCTAAAAAAGGAGCTAAAGTGAATTACAAACAAAAATGTTAAGAACAGAAGGCAAAATGGGAATTTTTGAAAAGTCTTTCTTCTTCCCACCTATATATATAGGGCACCCCACTTCTCTACTCACTTAGTTACATATGTTTCTACCTTAAACCAGAGAAAAACCCTAAGGAGAGAGGTGTACAAGAGAGAGAGGAAGAGAAGGGGAAATCAAAGGCAAAAAGTATGGATTTTTAGTTATTTTTCATGCTCTTTCCCTAGCAAACTTTTTCTCCTCCATTTCCCTTTGTTTTCCTATAGTTATATTGAAGTATATGGATTTGTTTTGAGGGAAAAACAAAGGGAAAAATTCGGATTTAAAGAGAGGAGGCCAAAGAAAAGAAGATTCAAGCAAGAAAACAAGGAAAAACAAGGTAATTCTTCCTTCCATGATAGCTACCCCTTGGTCCTCTTCTTTCCTTGGTTCGCCCCACTCAAGAAACTACAAGAGGGCTTGGATTTTGGGCAGAACCAAGGGTGAATCTTAGAAAAAAGAGTGTAGAGAATAATAATATGTAAAGGGAATTAACAAATAACCATGGAAATTCAAGATAGCAAATCTAGGGTTTCATGTATTCCTTGTAAAATCTGACATGATACCTTAATTCATATGCCTAGATAAATGTTTAAATGAGCTCTTAAGATTCTTAGAAGTCTCTCCATATGCTTCCTCCATCAAGAAAACAAAGCAAAGTCCATGGGTGCCAAAACTAAGCATAGTTTCAACCTAGATGAGTTAGGGTACCTAAGGAGAGTTTTAATTTGTTCTAGACCCATTTTTGAGTCATATATGATGAGTAAAGATGAAAGGAAGTCTTGGAAAAAATTTAGAAACCATAGAAAATGAGTTGGCCTTTTATGTTCCATAATATGACCTAAAGAAGCAACATGTAATTAGGCTCTTTGTTTTAATTGTGTGATGACTCCAAGAGGTTTAAAAGGAGTCAAGAATCATATATGAGAGGAAAGAATGGAGCCTAGAACTCATTTGATTAGTGTTGCTTCATTAGGTGCATTCTTGGAACCATAAAGAAGTTAATAGACTAAGTTCATGTTTAAGAAAGATGTGTGGCCTTAGAATTAATTTCATAAACCTAATTGGCTTCCATAAATTGTGTTTAGGCTAAGAGAAATCAATCCCACACCTTTATGTGTGTGAGGCTGAGGAAGAGAGAGCAAATTCAAGGAGAAAAGTCTGTGGTTGCATCCAAGGTAGCTCACTCCTCCTTTTCTCATGTATGAATGTATGTTTGGCTTGTCTTTGAATGTGTGTATCTATATTTTAAGCTATGAAAAGTGTTCTAGCATGAGCTCTTATTCCATGATACCATGATGATACTTTATGCTTTTAAATGATGCCTAATATGTTTGTTTGGGTTTGTTTGAGTGTGGTGAAGCCAAGAATCCTTAGCCATGGTAAGGATGAGCCAAGAACTCTTAAAATTGGTTGAGACAAAGTAAAGAGTCTCCCAAGAGTAAGGTTGAGTTAAAAACTTCTTAAGGAAATGAGTGAGGCAAGTCCAAAATCTATAAGTGAATAGGTGAGGCTAATCCACTTACTTGGCAAGCCTATGTATGCTATGTATGACTTACTTAAATGTCAAGAATGTTTCTTGAATACTTGCATATTTTAATATATCCATGCATGCATTTTCAAGACTTGTTTTGTATCTTTTATATATGATTGAAAGGGAGATGAGCTATTGGGATTCTTTGAATCTCATTCCCTCCTCTTCAATGTTCTAACATGTTATGTGGACCAAGTGGACAAGGTAATGGGAGCCAATAACTTGGAAATTGAGAATATGACAAGAAAGTGCCTTGATTTTGTCTTTTTATGGCCATATGAATGGCAAAGTGGCTTTGTATATATTATTTTTTAGATGTAAGCTCATGTATGAATGTAAAATGATGTATGACTCTTGTATAGACTATATGTGGTATGAAATCAATAGAAATGGAAAGTTTGGCTTCTAGATGGCTTGGTGTATTAGTGTATTAATGGAAGTGGAATGGCCAAGTTGAGATGCATGAGGTTTGGAACCACTTGGGTAGTTCATACAAGTCATCTTCATGCTTTTAAACTTGCTAAAGAGGTGTCAAACATTAAAGGAGGCCAGTTGGACATATTTGGTATCTCATATGGAGCAAAATTGACCATATTGGTAAGTTATACCCCTTTTAGTCCAAATGAGCTCTTCTTAGTTTGAAATTCGACATGAATCTAGAGCTTGTTAAGAGCTTTTTGGAAAGCTAAAGTACAAAATTTTTGGAGGTCTATGGAATATTTGATGAATTTTCAAAGTTGAAAATTTTTCTAGTTTTGGTTTAGTGCACTGCTCATTCTGGTCTGAAATGAAACTCTGTCACTCATAGGTAAAATGATATCCAATTGCCACAAAATTTTATAGGGAGAAACTAGACTTTCTCGTCACTTGGGTCAATTAGAAGCACCTCATTTGGATGTCTAGAGAGGAAGATATAAATTTTTGAATTTTCTATCCAGTATCAGGCGTCTAGTCAGATTTATGTTACTATTTGATTAGTTTTTGAGCCCTAGACATACCTAGACTAGTCTAAAGTTATCTTTCTCCTCTAGCTAATATCTGTAGCTTTCCATATTCGTATCATTTGCATAAATTGGATTTTTGTAAAATTAATTGGATATTTTTGAAATTTATAGCAGAAATCTATATTAGTACCAGTAACCAGTCAGACATTTGTTCCTTGTTTGATATCAAACATGGTCCAGATGCTATGTTCATGGCTTGAAATTATTTTTAGCATAAATTTAACACTAAAATATTTCTAGGAAGCTATAGCATGGAAGATTTTGATTTTTTTAGAATTAGTTATGATTTTTCAAAATTTATAACAAAAACCATAAAAATTTGGTTGAGGCTACACTATGGAATTTTATATGGTTCTTGCACTTGCACAAGTTCTAGGCCACTTTTGGTGATGGAATTGAGTTGTATCTATATAATTAAATATGAGAATGTGATATATGAACTCATATGGCTCATAGGACATCAAATGAAAAATTTATACACTATGCAACATAAAATATTCATTATTTTAATGCTTTTCTTTGAGAATTTGTATGATTCTTGGAAATGAGCTTAGACAAGGGATGAGATGTGCTATGTAATTATGGTGTTACAAATCCTATAGGCATAAAGTCCATCATCTAGCCTATTGCTCCAATCTTTTCTATTCAGTTGCACTGTTTTCTCCAAAATTTGCTTTACCTCCCAGTTAGAAATCTCTGTCTAGCCATTTGTTTGAGGATGATATAGAGTAGCTACCTTATGCGCAACATCATACTTGTTAAGCAAGCTTTGAATACTTTGGTTGCAAAAATGAGTGCCCTGGTACTAATAATGGCTCTGGGGATACCAAACTTGCAGAAAATGTGACAGTGAACAAACTCTACAACCACAAAAGGATCATCAATCCTAGTGGGTTTTGCTTCCATCCACTTCAAAATATAATCAATAGCCAATAAAATGTATACAAATCCAAAAGAGGTAGGAAAAGGTCACATAAAATGAATGCCCCACACATCAAAGATTTCACAAAACAAAATGGGATGCTGTGGCATTTCACTTCTCCTAGATATGATGCCTGCTTGTTGACACCTGACACATCTTTTACAAAAATCAAATGCATCATGAAACAAAGTAGGCTAATACAATCCACTATCTAGAACCTTCCTAGCTATGCATTTTAGACTAAAGTGACCTCCATATGCAAGTATCTGACAAAATTTCAAAACAGAATCAAATTCTATATCAGGCACACAACGTCTAACCACTTGGTCACTGCATAGTCTCTATAAGTATGGATCATCCCAAATATAATACCTAGCTTCACTCCTAAACTTATTTAACTAATGTTTAGTCAAATCAATAAGCAGTTTAGAAGTAGCTAGATAATTTACTAAGTTAGCATACCAAGGGTAAAAACTATGCACAGCACACAAATACTCATTAAGGAAATCATCATCAATAGGTAAGGAATCTACCTTCGGAGCCTCAATTTTACTCAAGTGGTCTGCCACCAAGTTTTCAACTCCACTTTTATCCTAAATGTCAACATCAAACTCTTAGAGGAAAAGCATTCATCTAATCAATCTTGGCTTCGCATCAAGCTTCTTCAACAAGTACTTCAAGGCTGCATGATCAGTAAAAACAATGACTTTAGTATCAAGTAAATAAGATCTAAACTTATACAAAGCAAAAATAATAGCAAGAAATTTTTTTTTCTGTGGTTGTATAATTTGCTTGGGCCCCATCTAAAATTTTGGAAGCATAAGCTGTCACATGAGACCTTTTATTCACTCTCTGGCTCAAAACTGCACCTACAGCAAAATTAAAAGCATCATATAAAAGCTCAAATGGGAGGTTCTAATCAAGGGATTGAATAATGGGTGGGGAAGTCAATCTTTTCTTAAGATCATTAAAAGTTGTTTTACATGTATCATCAAAATGGAAATCAACATCTTTTTATAACAGCTTAGATAATGGCAAAGCAATTTTACTAAAATCCTAAATCAATCTTCTATAAAGGCCTGTATGACCTAGAAAAAGACCGGGCCTCCCGAACACATGTCAGGTATGGTAGAGAAGTAACAACATCTATCTTAGCCTTATCAATCTCTATGACCTGTTTAGATATAACATGACCTAATACAATGCCTTTTCAAACCATAAAATGACACTTTTCAAAATTAAGTACAAGGTTCTTCTCTATGCATCTTGCTAAGACTCTATCTAGACTACACAAGAAGTCATCAAAAGAGTTCCTAGATACAGTAAAATCATCCATAAAAATTTCTATATAGTGTTCTAAAAAATCACTAAAAATAGAAATCATGCACTGCTAGAAAGTTCCAGGGACATTGCAGAGACCAAAAGGCATTATTCTATAGGCAAATGTTCCAAATGAGCACGTAAATGTTGTCTTCTCTTGATCCTCCTGAGTTATGCTTATCTGGAAAAAAACTTGAAAATCCATCAAGAAAATAGTAGTAAGACTTCCTAGCTAAACGTTCAAGCATCTGATCAATAAAAGGAAAGGGGTAATGATCCTTTCTAGTGACTAAATTAAGCCTCCTATAATCAATGCAAACCCTCCAACTATTTTGTATACGGGTAGGCACCAATTCATTATTTTTATTCTAGACCACTGTGATCCCTGATTTTTTTAGAACCACCTGCACAGGACTAACCCACTGACTATCAGAAATAGGATATATAATACTAACAAACAAAAGCTTAGAAACTTCCTTTTTAACCACATCCCGAATAAGTGGGTTCAATCTCCTTTGAGGTTGTCTCATTGGTTTTGCCTTATCCTTTAACAGAATTCGGTGAATGCAGGTGTTGGGGTAATGCCAGATATGTCAGCCAAGGTCCACCCTATTACTTGTCTTCTCCTCCTAAAGACCTTTAGAATATTTTCTTCCTCCTCTAGAATAATGTCACTAGCTACAATCACTAAATGCTTCTCATCTTTCTTCAAATAGGTATACTTGAGATTGTTTGGCAATGGTTTGAGCTCTAAGGTAGGAGCTTGCTCAACCAAAGGTATGAGTGGTTTGATTTCAATCTCTTCCATGCCAAATACTTGTTCAAACAACTCACAGACAAAAGAAACAAATTTCCCATCCTTGGGAATATCAGTAGAATGAATATCAACAAGAGAACTAACAACAATAGTAACATCAGTATCACTACTGGGTGAACTAGTCATATAGCATCTTATACCACTATCAATAGGCAAGTTAAGAGTGGACATAGATGAACTGGCATAATCAACATGTCCAAAAGTGGCATCAACATGCAACACATCCTGAGAAACAGTGAATCCAGTAGCATTAGAATAATCAGGGAAAGCAATAGTATGCACATCATCTCTAGAATAAGAGGAATGATCTCACCCAGCATAATCATCCAAATTAGTCACATGCTAACTAATAGTAAAATCATCACAAAAAGAAGAGATCACAGAGTCATGATAATCAGTACATGCAAGGAACTCACTATTCTCTGGGAACATCTATGACATAGAGTGGTTCCAAAACATATACAATTAAGAGAATCATCCAAGTTAGCAATATCATAAGAATCAATCAACAACTTATCCCTAAAATCAGCACCAACATCATCAACTAGCATATCAATCAGGCTGACACTAAAAACAAAGTTATCATCACAGGGGTGTTTCATGGCATCAAATATATTAAATTATCTCACATTGCCAGCAAACTCCATTTAAAGAGTACCTTCATGCACCTTTATAATTGTCTTTGCAGTTTTTAAGAAAGGTCTATCTAGGATGAGTGGGACATGTCCACGAGACCTATATCTATCATCCTCCATGTTAAGGACATAAAAATCAGTTGAGAATATCAAATCCTTTACCTTAACTAGGACATCCTCCAAAACTCCTGAAAGATAAGTGATGCTCCTATTTGTCAGCTGCACAACCACTCTAGTAGGTTTTAGCTTTCCCATCTACCAAGATAAGTACACTGATTTAGGCATAACATTTATAGCAGAACCAAGATTAATCAAAGCATTAGAAAACTCAAAATTTCCAATAGTGCATGGAATTGTAAGAGTGCCCAAATCTTGACACTTAGTGGGCATTGTTGGTTGTATAAGTGCTGAAATATTCTTGCCAAAATTGACTTTCTCATTCCCTCTTAATTACCTCTTGTTGGTACATATTTCCTTGAGAAATTTGGCATACTTAGGGATGGTCTTAATTGCATCCAACAAAAGTATATTGACCTCAACCTTCTTGAAAGTCTCAAGAATTTCTTTTTCAATTTCTGCTTCAGTTTGCCTCTTTCCCAAGGTAGGTCTATGTGGGAAAGGAAAAATCTTCTTTGGCTCCTCTTCTCTCTTAGGCTCATCTAGTGCGATGTGTGTTTTTGATGACTCAGGCTTATCCATAGTATCCGAGGATCCCTGAACTTCCTTTCCACTCTTAAGAGTGATGGCACTAACATTGCCACTATTTCTTAGATTAACAATTGTCTGTGATGGTAATTGGCCTGAACCCTGAGATTTCACCTCATTGAGAGAAGTGGCAAACTAGCCTAGCTGAGTGTCAACCCTTCTTTCTAAATTCTACATACTTATTTGTAACTGTTGTTGTTGCTGCTGCAATTGTTGTGTAAGTTTTGCATTACTCTCTATAAGCTACTTCATCATGTCCTCTATATTATTTCCTTTCTTTGGCTCCTCCTGTATAGGAACTGATTGCCTTATAGATTAAGAAGGTTGTGCACTAAGTCCAGTAACATTATATCTATTCTGCTATTACCCTCTCCCATATCTCAATTTGGGGTGATCCCTCCATCCTGGATTGTATGTATTAGAGTAAGGATCATACTTTTGCTGCCCCTGTTGCATTGGCCTGACTGGAAACATCCTAGCACAAGTCTTTACCCTGTCTTCTAACATTAGGCACTGATCAGTAGCATGTGTGGCCAAACAACATATGTCACATAGGGGTCCCATCAAGATAGTAGAGGTAGGTGGCTTCCTAGGTGTATAACACTATGCATAGGGATGCATCTGAGTGGCATTGTACTGTGGTGCACAAGTTTGAAATAGAACAAAGGATGACTATGGTTGCTACTGAGTGAAGGCAAGATGTCTAAGCATAGATGACATATCATCAATCTTGCTCTCAATTCTCTGATCATAGTGTGGAGCATGCAACTCACTAACTCCTCTCAACTCCCAAGCTTTTGTAAGTGTCTGATCACCCAAAGCTCCACCAGAAGCAGCATCAATCATATTTCTATCCATGTTCAATAGCCCTTCATAGAAATACTGAATAAGTAGCTAATCAGAAATTTGATGGTGAGGACAACTAGCCAGTAATCTCTTGAACCTTTCCTAGTATTCATACAAGGTCTCTCTACCATTCTGTCTAATCCCATAGATTTCCTTCCTTATTGATGCAGTGCGAGAAGCAAGAAAGAATTTTTTCAAGAAAAGCCTCTTCAGTTGATCCTAAGAAGTGATAGCACCAAGGGGTAGATAGTATAACCAATCTTTGGCTACACCATCCAAGGAAAAAGGAAATGCTCTAAGCTTAATTTGTTCTTCTAAGACTTCCTGTAGCTTTATAGTAGAGTAAAGAACATGAAATTCCTTCAGATGCTTGTGAGGATCATCTCCTGTAAGTCTATGAAATTTAGGAAGTAAATAAATCAAATTAGATTTAAGCTCAAAATTTGCATCTAATTCTGGATATTGTATACAAAGATTTTAATAATGCACATTAGGAGCTATCAATTCTCTGATGGTTCTTGCATGCATGTTATCATTCAAATTTGCATTTACATTCAAGTTAGCCTGAACATGTATATTCATGGTAGCATTCACTTGATCTTGTTTAAGCCATATTATCATCAGCAAATTGAACTAAACAATCAATTCCTTGCACACAATTAAAAGCAGAAGAAGTAGAACCACTAATTCCTACACTATCACTATTTTTCTTAATCCTTACTTGCCTTCTAAAGGTTCTTTCAATTTTTGGATCCAAATCAATTAATTTCTCAGTAAAGGTCCTTGTCATAAACCAATTAGGCAAGAAAAAACTAAGAAGCAACACAAAAACTAGGAAAAAAAATCAAAATAATAAGTCTAGAACAACGAAGAAAATAACTAAAAAATTAGAAAAATTTCCTCACACTAAAAGGCAAGAAGGCCAATTCCAAATTAAACTAACAACTACCTAGCATGTATAAACAGTTAAAAATAAAAGATAAATCACATAATAGCAATTCACAAAAATAAAGAAAATAAATCTAGAAAATTAGAAAAATCCTAGAAAATTCAAGAAAATACTAAAAAATTAGAAAAAGTGCCTTAAACAATAGAATTTGGCCAAAAAATGGTACACTTAAAACACCTAAAAACTTGGAAAATAAAGTTTGGGAATTTTCTGGACACGTCAAACAAAAGTTCCAGCAAGTAGCATAATTGATTCAAGCAACTGAAATGTCCAAAATCCAAGTTCAAAACAAGGGAAAAACTAAACAAAAATAGAGCAAAAATAGAGCTAAAACACTTAGAAACTCTCTTCAAATAATTAAGAAAGCAAACTCCCCGACAACAGCGCCAAATTTGACGATTGTGTTGTGCAATCTAAAATAAAACTAGGTTGGAAAAAAAACTTATAGATAATGGTGCAACCTACGTCATTTCCCAAGGAGTAGTAGCCTCAATTATTTGTAAAAGAGTATTCCAAGTATTACTAAATGAAAATTGTTTAGAGAATTTTGAATTACTAAAATTTAATTGAATTAAATGAAAAATAACAAGAGCTAAAAGCTTAAGTCTAAGTGAAGCTAACAACTCGGAAAATATGATAACTAGCCTTTATATGGACTCTCTAGAATTCAATTATCCTTGCTCCCTTTCTAATGTACCAAAATTTGATTTAAACTCTTGCTCATTAGTGTATTCTCCATAAAAACTCTTGAATTACCATCCAAGACTCAATTCAGTAATAATTCAAAGACTTTGCAACCACAAGGAACCTTGAATAATTAATCAATTAAGTTAGGCATAAGAACACATAAAAACAAATCCTAAATGTTTGATAAAATTTGCTAAACAATCCACTTAAAATGCTAATCAATCAATTAAATTAATAAATTCCTTAATGCATAACAATTGCACAAAAACTTTAGCCACTTAATTCAATAACCATTGCATCAATTGACCTAAAAACAAGAGGAATTTAATAGCAAATTGTGTAGCCATTAAGTCTAGACTTTCCACTAGCATTTAAGGATCAAAATTAACATCCAAATATGAAATTACAATCAATCCACAATTCAAATTAATCTAGTAAATTCCAGCAACTAAATTCCTAAATTAATAAGCTATACCTAGTCAAATTAATAAAGAAATCAATGTTGAAATTAAAAGATAAAGCAAAGAGAACTTATCCAATTAGGAGAAGCAATTTGGAGCTCAAATCTGCATCAAGGGAGGTCTAATCTTCAACTAGCTACTAAGAGAAAATCAAGCTACCATGGAGAAGATAAATGGAAGATAATGGAGGAGGGAAGAAGCTAAAATCATCAAGGCTCTTGAATCAATTTCTTCTCCCCTTCCTTTTGTGTCTTTGGAGGTCACAACCCAGCTCCTCTTTTTTGTATTTTTCCACATTATTCTCCAGCTACCTTTTTGCATTTCTTTCTTACGTCTTCTTTTCTTATGTTTTTCCCATGTTGGCTCCCTTCATCACGTGTTGCCCTCATGCTTTATTTAATCCAATATTTCATGTGATCTGCTTCCTTCTCATCAAAAACCCATAGCTTCATCTTAAAAAATGAATCACATGGCTTTTTAACTTATCCACGTCATTTCCCACATTTTACCCATGTGTGTTCATTCCTTTCATTTCCCATGCCAGCTTCAACTCCTTAGTAATCACATGGTTCATTTCATTTTCACTTCTCCAACTCATGGCTTCACCTTACATGGACTTCTCCTTCATTCCTCCATATGTTCTTTGTTTGTTTCTTCTTCATCTAGCTTGTAGCAATCCACGTCAATTTTCCTCTCATATGGCTTTGCATTGGTTTATTATTCACGTACTCTTCATTTCAAGTTTGCTTCTTCTCTTTCTCTTATTCAACTCCAGCGTCTTTTTCTTTCATGTGTTCACGTTCTACTTAAGTGTGTGTTCTCTTCATGTAGCTCCTTACTTTGCCTTCTTTATTCCTTTAAAACCATAGCTTTTCTTCATGTTTTACTACATGCTACTCCTTAGCTAGTTCTTTTCTCATTCCCCGTGTTCCTTCTTGTTGGAACCTGTGGCTTCTTCTCTTGCAACTTCCTTCATGCAGCTGCTTTGTTATCGTGAGTGTTTGAAGCTCTTGTGGCTTGTTTGTTCTACTCCTAGCTTCTCACTAAAATAGAGCATCATCCATGCTTCTTTCCATGTCTACCCATGCTCTTCTTAATCATGTGAGATCCTTCCTTTGTTGCTTCCAGTCGTGCAAGCTTTCTAGACGTGTATGAGTGTATCTTGCAAACACTATTGCTTGCTTTTAAGTGTTGTGCAAGTGTGTATATGATTGAGTGTTGTATTATGGTGTGTGAGTGTAACACCATCTATTTCTAGCTTATTTCATGATATTCATATGCTTTATATCATTAAATTCCATGAGGGTGTATGAAAAGGGAATAAAAATAATGAATTTCTTTGCGTTGCATCATATTTAAAAATTCCATTCGACATCACGTGGACCGTGTGAGCTCATACAATATATTACTATATTTAATTATATAAATAAAACTCATTTGGATCATAAAATGTGGCCCACAACTCATGAAACTCAAAGGAAAACTTAAAATAGGCATATTAAATTTTGGCCAAAATTTTGCTCATTTCTGAGCCAAATGTGGAAAATCATAACTAATTCTAGAAAAACCTAAATCATGTATTATTGACCATTCTAGAAAGCCACAGATGTCTACTTCATACTAAAAATATGTCCAAACCATAACATCCATCACAGAGGACGTTTGACATCCGAAATAGTCCAAAGGTCAAACTGCTCACTGGTGCTGTCACAGATTTCTATAGCAAACTTAAAAAATGTACAATTAATTCCAAAAAAATCTAATCCATGCAAATGATACCAATCTCGAAATATGTGGATGTTAGCTAGAGGAAAAAAATATTTCCAGACCAACTCAGGCAACTTAGACCTCGAAATTTAATAGAACAGTAACTTAGATTGGGCAAAACTCCTGATACTGGATAGAATGTTCAAAAATTCATATCTCCCTCTCTAGAAAACCAAATGAGATTCTTCTAGTTGGAATGAGTCACCAGGAATGCCTAGTTTCTTTGTATAAAATTTGATGGCAATTGGACAACATTTGGGCCTTGTGTGACAGAATTCATTTTCGGACCAAATGAATAGTGCAGCAGACCAAAACCAAAAAAATTGCCAACTTTGAAAAATTCTCAAATATTTTGTAGACATCCAAGAATTAAAATCTTTAGCTTCCCAAAAATATCTTAAATTTCATGCCAAATCTTAGATCAAGAAGAGCTCATTTGGCTAAAAAGTGACATAGGATTCCATTATGGTCATTTTTAGCTCCATATGGGATGCCAAAATTGCCAAATGGCTTTCCTTCAGTTTTGACACCTTTTGGGCAAGTCTAAAAGCACATTTAGGACTTGTGTGAGCTCCCCAAATGGTCCAAAACCCCATGCATCTCATTTTGACCTTTTCATCTATACTTATGCATATTTCCATAAAGCCATTCATGAAGCTATAATGCCATAACATACCCAAATTACATTCCATCATTCACATAACATATTCTTTCATTCCTACATCACATAATAGCATAATTACATATGTATCAAGGGTTATAAATAATTTACAACAATAATATACATCATTAAGCACCATTATGGTTCAAAAAGGCGAAAGCTAGATATATTGATGTCAATCTTCTTTCTTCAAGGTAGTTGGCTCCCATTACCATGTCCACTTGGTCCACCTAACATATTAGATCATTAGAGAGGAGGGAATGAGATTTAAAAAATTTCAATAGCTCATATCCCATTCAATCATACATAATATATGCAAAGCAAGCCTTAAAAATACATGCATGGACATAATACAAATCATGAACATTCAAGAAGCAAGCTTAGCATGTGAACAAGTCATACAAGACATTCAAGAGCTCACCAAGTGTTTGGATTGGCCTCACACTTTTTCTCATAGATTTTGGACTTGCGTCACCCATTCTTTAAGAGCTTTGGACTCAATCATACTCTTGGGAGCCCACTTTGCTTTTGAAAGACTCTTTACTTTATCTCAACCAATCTCAAGGGTTCTTAGCTTATCCTCACCATGGTCAAGAGTTCTTGGCCTCTCCACACTCAAGAAAACTCAACAAACATCTTAAATTTATTTGAAAATATAACATGACATCATGAAATCATGGCATATAAAATCATGCTAGCATACTTTTCATGGCTTGAAAATACACATACACACATTATAAGACAAGCCAAACACACATCTATGCATGAGAGAAGGTGGAGAAAGCTACCTTGCACACAATCACACACTTTTTCCTTGGATTTCAAGCCTCCTCTTTCAGTCACACACCCACAAACTTATGGAGATGGTTTCTCTTAGCCTAAATACAATTTATGAAAGCTAATTAGGTTCATGAAATAATCTCTAAGGCCATATAACTTGCTTAAATACTATATTGCTTTATAACTCCCATTATGGTCCATAAATGCACCTAATGAAGCAACACCCCTCAAATAATTTCTAAGCTCTATTCTTTCTATTCAAATATGATTCTTGACTCCTTTTAAGCCTCTTGGAGTCATCATCACATAATTATACCAAAGAGCCTAACACCATGTTGCTCCTTTAGGTCATAATATAGAACCTAAGGCACCAAATCACTTTCTATGAGTTCTAAATTTTTTCCAAGGCCTCCCCTTATTTTCATTCATCAAATATGACTTAAGAATGGCCTTAGAAAAATTTAAAACTCCCTAGCTATAAGAACATGATTTGGCCAAGACTATACATGGTTTAGGGTTCCTTAGAGTGTGCTTTGTTTTCTTGAAGAAGGAAGCTTGTGGGGAGCATCTTAGGGGTCTCAAGAACTCATTTAAACTCTTAATTAAACCTAGGAATCATCATACAAAGTTAGAATTTGGAAGGAACACTTGAAACCCTATAATTTGTATCTTGAAATCTAATGGTTATTTTGTTATTTTCTTTGCATATTCTTATTCTTCTCCATCAAATACCTGAGATTCATGCTTGGTTGGGCTTGAAAATCAGATCCTCCTATAGCTCCTAGGGTTAGGCGTAATGGAGAAGAAGGGTGATGGAAGATATCAACCATAGGATGCAATTTTACCTTGTTTCCTTGCTTAGTTTGGCTTGAATCTTGCTTCCTCCAAGCTCATCTCTTCAAATCCGAAATTTCCCTTGAATTTCTCCCTTGAATGAGATTTATAAACTTCATTTTAATCAAAGGAAATCAAGGAGGATGAAGGAGAGGTGGTGTGGATGGAGAAGAGCATGAAAAACAACCATAAAAACATACCTTTGGCTTGGATTTCTTCCTTCTTCTTTTTCCTCTCTTGGGCGCCCAAACCCTAGCTCTCTTCTTCTGAAATTATTCAGAAAATTCTGATTCCAAATGAAGGGGAAAGTGGGGCACCACCTATATATAGGTGTAGGAAAGTGACTTTTTCAAAAATGCCAATTTTACCTTTCGAACTTAGCATTTTTGTTTCTTTGTCGTTTTAGCTCCTTTTTTAGAACCATCTTTTCCATTATAAAATTTAGGTTCCCAATTAAATAAAATACCTTTGGAATCACTCAAATTGGAGCTAAAACCTTCTCAAATGGATCCGTTAAAGTTCGGGCACACCGACATTGGAAAACATCCACCAGAGGGGATTTAACTGTCCCAAGATTTTCCATAGTTTTCAGGGCCTCTGAGAACCCCAAAGAACTCAAAACTTTCATTTAAAAATCCCTCTTATGTGAATTCCAAAAATTGCTCAAAATTACAAAAATGTCATTACATTTCGTAGGTTTTCTGTCAAAATTTGTTTCTTCATTCTAGCTCTATTTTTCCTTCCATCTGAGGCTAAAATTCTCATTTTTAGAAGTTTAGAATGCTTCCCAAATTTTTTGGGACCTTAACTACATCATCTTGGGGGACTTCCTTTTGCATCTGATGAGTTTCATTCGTTAATAGAGAAACTGTACATTACGTTTCTCATGTTTTCTTTCGTTTTCAAAGGACCAGATATTATAGTGAGCTCGTGGCTTCCCTTGTGTTCATGCATGCATGAAGTGTGGGTGACCACTTGTTTGTGTATGAAACCATTTACAAGTGAGCTGCAGCACCGTATGTATAAGTGTGTGAAATGGGTGATTGCCTACATGTTTTGAAGGTGTGAATAAGAGTGAAAGAATGCTATGGGTGAGTGAGGGAAGGGATGAGAGTGAATATCCATGCAAGCTGCGTGGATGAATGGAGAGCAAAGCAACATGGTGTCCTCCCTTTTTCCTCATTTTAGTCAACCAAATTTTGTTTAAGACTAAGGGAGAATTCTACTAAGAAGGGCGCACCATGGGAAGAGAAAAAGAAGAGGAAAAATCCAAGAAAAAGGTAAGAAAAGTGTGGAAATTCATGCTCCTTCCTTTAGCAACTTGATTCTCCTCCTCTCCACCTTTCTTCCTATGGTTTTATTGATGAGAGTGGCTCTGCTTTCAGCTCAGAATAGAGGGGGAGAGTTCAAATTCAGAGAGGAGAACCAAAGCAAGGGAAAGAGCATCCAAGAAAAGCTTGAATCAAGGTAGAAACCACTTCCTTCCATGCTTGCTTCTTCTTGTTCTCATGCATGTGTGTTTTGCCCATTATATGGACGCCCAAGAGGGATTAAATTTTGAACTAAACCAAGGATGAATCCTAGGATTTAGAGTGCGGGAAACAAGAATATGCAAAGAAATCTAAGAAAGAACCAAAAATTTACAAGATATCTAGCCTATGTTTTCACTTGCACCTTAGTTTGTAAGAAGCTCTCTAGCCATGATTCAAGCTGTCTAAGAGTTTTTGTGAGTTCCTAAGACATCAAAGAAGCCTCCCACATGGTTCGCCCATCAAAGAAATCAAAACAACTCCATTAGTGTCATATGGAAGCATAGCCTTGGCCAAGGAGGGTTCATGCACCTAGGAAGTGTTTTAATTACTTCCAAACTTAGGTTTGCATCATATATGATGGGAGATTATGAGAGGAAGCCTTGGAAAAATTTTAGAAAGCCTAGAAAGTTTAATGGAGATATAGGACCTGTTTGAAACTGTTTCTGTTTTAATGTTTTCAAAATATATGTTTCTAAGAACAAATTTTTGAGAACAAAAAAATTAAAAAATCTGTTTGAATCATTATTTTGAAAAGTAATTATTTTTTATTTTTTACCTGATTCTGTAGAACAAAAATTACAAAACACTTAAAAAGTGTTCTAAGTTTTTTGTTTTTGAAAACAAAATTTTGTTTTTTTATTTTCCAAAACACTTCATTAAAAACACATTATCAAACAGGTTTTTTTGTTTTTTTGTTCTTGAAAACAAAAAAATTGTTCTACAGAACAGTTTCAAACAGGCCCATAGGTTTCATATTGTAGCATAATAACACAACACCTACCTCGACTTCTTGAAATGATTGTGTGATGACTCCAAGAGTTCTAAATGGAGTTAAGAATCATAGATTAAAGGAAGGAATGGAGACAAGATTATGTTTTTCTAAGGTTGCTTCATTAGGTGCCTTATGGAACCATAATTGATGTAACATCCAGTTTTTTGAAAACGAGAGAAAACGTGAGAAACGTAATGTACAGTTTCTTCATAAATGAATGAAACTCACGGAATACAAAAGGAAGCCCCCGAAATGATGTAGTTAAGGTCCTAAAAAATTTAGGAAGCATTCTAGACTCCTAAAAATGAGAATCCCAAGCTTAGATGGAAAGAAAAATGGAACTAGAATGAAGAAATAATTTCTTATGAAAAGCTTACAAAACGTAATAGCATTTTCGTAATTTTGAGCAAATTTTGGATTTCATATAGGAGGGCTTTTTAAATGAAAGTTTTGAGTTCCCAAGGGTTTTCAGAGGTCCTGAAAACCATGGAAAGCCCCGAGACAGCTAAAACCCCTCCGATGGACGTTTTCCAACATCAGTGTACCTGAACTTTGACAAATTCATTCGGGAAGGTTTTAGTTCTGATTTGAGTAATTCCAAAGGCATTTTACTAAATTGGGAACCTAAATTTCATAATAGAAAATGCAGTTCTCAAAAAGGAGCTAAAACGAAGGAAAAACAAAAATGCCAAGAACAAAGGGCAAAATGGGAATTTTTGAAAAGTGTAACTTATTCCCACCTATATATATGATGCACCCTTCTTCTCCCTTCATTATGCATGACCATGTTCTGCCCAAAACTAGAGGAAAACCCTAGGGGATGAGGAACATAAAAGGAGGAAGAAAAGGAGGAGAAATTCAAGGTAGAAAGGTATGGATTTTCATGATTTTTCATGCTCTTTCGCTTCTAAACTTCTCCTCCTTCATTCTCCTTTATTTCTTATGATTATAATGAAGTATATGGATCTGTTTTAGAGGAGAAATTGAGGGGAAAATTCGGATTTGAAGAGAGGAGCTCAAAGAACACATGATCCAAGTGAGAAAAAGTAAGAAAATAAGGTAATTTCTCTTCTTATGGTTGTCATCTTTGGTTCCCTTCTCCACCATGTTGCCCCACTTGAGAAAACCCTAGGAGGACTTGATTTTTAGGCAGAACCAAGGGTGAATCTAAGGAAAAAGGGTGTGGAAATTAAGAATATGTAAAAGGGATTAACAAAAAGCCATTAGATTTCAAGATGCAAGTTCTAGGGTTTCAATTGCACCTTATAAAATATGATTTTGTATGATGATTCTTAGGCCTAAATAAGAGTTTAAATGAGCTCCTAAGATCCCTAAGATACTCCCCACATGCTTCCTCCTTCAAGAAAACCAAGCAAATTCCAAGGAAGCCATTACGCTCCATAGTCTCGGCCAAAATGAGATTCCATAGCTAGGGAGAGTTTTAAATTTTTCTAAGCCTATTTTTGTATCATATATGATGAATGAATAAGAGGAGAGGCCTTGGAAAAAATTTAGAACTCATGGAAAGTGAATTGGTGCCTTAGGTTCTATATTATGACCTAAAGAAGCAACATGTAGTTAAGCTCTTTGTTCTGATGGTGTGATGACTCCAAGAGGCTTAAAAGGAGTCAAGAATCATATTTGAAAGGAAAGAATGGAGCCTAGAAGTTATTTGAGGGGTGTTGCTTTATTAGGTGCAATTATGGAACCATAATGAGGTTATAGACCAAGTTAGAATCTAAGCAAGTTGTGTGGCCTTAGAATTTATTCTATGAACCTAATTGGCTTTCATAAATTGTGTTTAGGCCAAGATAAATCATCCCCACACTTTTATGTGTATGTGACCAAAAAAAGGAGCTTGGATTCAAGAGAAAAGTGTGTAATTGTATCAAAGGTAGCTCTCTCCACCTTCTCTCATGCATGGATGTGTGCCTAGCTTGTCTTAGAATGTGTGTATGTGTATTTTCAAGCCATGAAAAGTATGCTAGCATGATTTCATATGCCATGGTTTTATGATGACATATTATGTTTCTAAATGATGTCATGATATTTGTTTGGGTTTACTTGAATGTGGTGAGGCCAAGAACCCTTAGCCAGGGTGAGGATAGGCCAAGAACCCTTAAGATTGGTTGAGACAAAGCAAAGAGTCTCCTAATAGCAAGATGGACTCTTAAGAGCATGGTTGAGTCCAAGAGTTCCTTAAAGAATGGGTGAGGCAAGTCCAAAATCCACAAGAAAATAGGTGAGGCCAATCCACTTGCTTGGCAAGCCTTTGTATGCTATGAGTGACTTTTCCAAATGTTAAGAATGCTTCTTGAATGATTTCACATGTCCATATGCCATGCATGCATTTATAAGACTTGTTTTGCATCCATTGTGTGTGATTGAATGGGAGATGAGCTATTGAGATTCTTTGAATCTCATTCCCTCATATCTAAAGATCTAACATGCTAGGTGGACAAAAGGAATAAGGCAATGGGAGCCAACAACCTTGAAGGAAAAGTTCGACAATAAAGTGCTTGAATTTTGTTACTTTAAAGCCGTATTGTTGTCAAAAGATGTAACCCCATGCTTGTATATGGTCTATGACCTTTGGAACATATAATTATGATAATATATGATGTAGAAATGAAAGTATGTGTTATGTGAATGATAAAATGTGAATGAAGTATGTATGGCAAAGATAGCTTCATGAATGAGTTTATGGAAATGTGCATAAGTGTGGGTTAAATGGCCAAAATGAGATGCATGGAGTTTGGGACCATTTGGGTAGCTTAGATAAGTCTTGATTATGCTTTTAGACTTACCCAAGAGGTGCCAAACCCCATGGAAGACCAATTGGTCACTTTGATATTCCATATGGGACCAAAAATGACCAAATGGGAACCCTATGTCACCTTTTGCCTACATGAACTCTTCTTTATCTGAATTTTGGCATGCAATTAGGGTTCACTGAGTGCTTTTTAGGAAGCTAAATTATGGAGTTTTCGAAGGTCCATAGAATATTTGATGAATTTTCAAAGTTAGCAAATTTTTTGGTTTTGGTCTGATGTACTATTCACTTGGTTCGAAAATGAAATCTATCATACAGGGCTCAAATGATATCCAATTGCCACAAAATTTTATACAGAGAAACTAAATGTTCCCAGTGACTTGTGCCAACTAGAAGCACTCATTTGGATGTCTAGAGAGGGAGATATGAATTTTCTAAATTTTTGTCCAATATCAGGGAATCCACCCGACTTTAGTCACTGTTTGATTAGATTTTGAGGTCTAGGAGTACCTGAATTGGTCTGGAGTTATTTTTTCCCTCTAGCTAACATCCATAGATTTCTTGATTGGTATCATTTTTATGGATTAGATTTTTTTGGAATTAATTGGACATTTTTGAAGTTTTCTGCAGAAACCTATGATAGTACCAAGTGACAGCCAGACCTCTGGAATTTTTCGAATGTCAAACTCCTTCTATGATTGATGTTATGGTCTAGACATATTTTTAGTATGAAGTAGACATGTGTAGCTTTCCAGAATATCCAAGAACATATGATTTTGATTTTTTCAAAATTAGTTATGATTTTCCAAAATTTGTGATAGAAATGGCAAATTCTAGCCGAGAATGAAAGCATGAGTTTTATGCTTCCATTTGACTTCCATGAGTTATAGGCCACTTTTGGTGATGGATTTAAGTTATATCTATGTAATTAAATATGAGAATTTGATGTATGAGCTCACACGGCTCACGTGACACTGAATGAAATTTTTAAACACGACACAAAATAAGGAAATGTATTATTTTGATTCCTTTTTCCTTACCCTTTCATGGAATTGATGATATGAAGCATGTGAATATCATAAAATAAGTTAGAAATATATGGTATTACAATTGAACCTTAGAAGCAAGCTAGCTTTTCTAGTGCATGCAAAGCTTTAAAATTTGTTCCAAGAGTGTAATTGGTTTCCATGTAATGTGTTTTGGCCAAAGGAATCAAGTTCCACCTTCTTGTGAGTGCTTGGTTGAGGGAGTGGAACCATTATCAAGGAGAAAAGTATGCATTTGTTACCAAGGTAGCTCTCTCTTCTTTCTCTCATGCATGATTGGATATTTATCTTGTCTTTGAATGTGTGCATGTATGTTTTAAGCCATGAAAGATGTTTTAACATGTATTTATATGCCATGGTACCATGATGTTATGTTATGCATTTAAATGATGCTTTATGAACATGTTTTGGTTTGCTTGAGTGTGGTGAAGCCAAAAGTCTCTTAGCTAGTGAAGATGAGCCAAAAGTCCCCAAGAATGGGTGAGACAAAGCCAAAAGTCTCTAAAGAATGAGGCTTAGTCAAAAGCCCCTTAAGAAAATGGGTGAAACAAATCCAAAATCTCTGAAGAGAAGTGGGTAAGGCTAAACCATCTTCTTGGCAAACCTATGTACGCTTTTTATGACTTCTTGAGTGCAAGAAATATTCCATGCATGATTATGCAATCCATGATGTCCATGCATGCATTTTAGACTTGGATTTGCATTCTTTATGTATGGTTGAAAGAAAGAAGAGCTATTAGCATTCCTAGAATCTCATTCCTTCCTCCCCATTAGCCTAACATGTCTAGGTAGGCCAAGTAAGCCAAGGAATGGGAGCCACAAGCTTAAAGGAAAGATATTGACATAGAATTGTATCCAATATTGTATATGATGTATGAGTTTATGAATATTTATAAATGCATGGATATATTGTAAATGTATGAGAACTAGAGCTATATGAAAGACGTTACATGATTTTGACATTGAATGCCAAGGATAAGCCTATGTATTCTTGTGTATACCTTGGGGTGAGAGAGTGAGTTTATGAAATCTGGGTTTGCACACCTTTTGTAACACCCAATAATTAATTAAGGTATTAATCACATATTAGATTAATTAGGAATAATTAATATGGGATAATTAGGCAAGTTAAGTAAATAGAGATTTTAGAAAGGTAAATTTATTAATACGGGTTTGAGATTTAATTGGGAGAGAAATTTCATCTAGCCCCAAATTAATGTAGGAGGCCATGATAAGAGGCTAATGGAGGCCCAATAAGATAGGTGCAGACCTAATTTGATCCAATGTGATGGAGGCCCAATACCCACCATATTGGCTCTTATACTTAGCCCAATAACTCTTGTGCAGACCCAAAACCTTTGGGCTCTTAAAACTTAGTCTGGCCCAATTGAATTTCAACAACCCAACACCTTGAAACTGGCCCAACAACTTAAAATCTGAAGCCCAAATGGAGATGGACCTTGGAGCAACCCATGACCCATTTTTGACCTAACTAAAGCCCAACTAAAACCCTAAGACATTAGCCTCTTCCTCACACTTGCTGAACACAAAACATATCTTAAAATTCGGAGGTTGAGAAGGAGGCTAGGGTTGGGGGCAAGAATTCTACATTTTCTCACATTTAAAGCAAGATTCAGCCAAGGTAATAGTTATACAACTTAATCCCCTCATCTTTCTCTTTGATTTGGTCCGATTAGTTTTTCATTTGGAGTATTTTCACCCTACCCAAAATCTGATATGTGGGAATTTGGGGATTTTCTTAGTAAAATTCGTAGGTTGAGGTTAGGGCTGACCTTGGGTGAGTTTAAACCCTCCATTTTAATGCTTCATTTGTTAATTTGAGACCCCTATAGCTGATTTATAAAATAGGTATTAATTCTGTATGAATTTGCTTAGGATTTTGGGTGGAATATTGAGTTTTCTGGTGAAGGACACTCTAATACGAATTTGAGATTTGTGATGGCTGTTGCAAATTTATCTACAAGTGAGGTAACCGGGTTTATATCAATTCCATGTATATATTTGATTTAATTTCATATGTTGCTGTATATGAATGATTTGAAATGTTGAATGAATTGGCTGGCTATCTGTTGAATTGTGATTGGACCTTATGAGTCCATGGTGGAGCTGTGGTGCGGCTACCACCCGTGCATGTGCTTCGATCGAGCACCAGGTTATGATCAAACCCCAGATGCACAGAGCCCCGATTGTGCTCAATAGAGAGTAGGTGCCATGGACGGGCCTCTCCCGGTGTTAATGGCCTTTAACATGTGATAATATGATTGCTAGTATGGGATAGTAATCATGATAGCCTAATTATTTCATTTGCTAATATGATGGATATGTTTCTGATGTTGATTTTGATTCATGCATATATGCTAATTAAACTGGATATATGATGGAATTGCCTTGGTTACTGAGATTTATATCTCACCCCGTTTCATGGGATTAACATTTCAGGTAAAGGTTCTTTGGGTAAGGATAAAGGGAAGTTAGTGAATGAAAATCTATGAGCTCCAACATATGGGAGAAGGCTACACTTAGGCTGGCTTATTTAGTAGAGATGCAATTTTGTTATTAGTTTACATAGCATCATCATGTATTCATGTTGCCAAGTGTAGGCGTTCATATTTTGTTTGATTGAAATGTAACCGTTAAGGATTTAAGTCTCATTATAGTTGAATATTAATGTATGAACTTATAGTATCATATATGTAGTTTTGTTGAAATTGTGATATGGATTACCATATGGAAATTGTAGTCATATGATGCCTTGGATGTAGACAAAAGCTATTGTTGAATGGAATCTCTATGGAATGTGCATGGGATGTTAATTGTTGCTAATGCATGTGTTCTTGCTGTCATATATTCATGAATGTGCTGATATGAGCTAGTTGGGCAAGTAGGAAGTAGTATTTAAGTTTTACAATGGTAATGGATGGATTGATGGGTAAATAGGGTAGAGAAATACCATTTGTGTCATATAAAATGAGAGAAAGTGGTCTTAGAGTGCACTTAGGATGAGGGCTAGAGTGTGTGGGATGAAACTTGGGAGATATAGCTCCAGGAGGGAGTCACGCCGCGGCTAAGAGGGCTTCGCCGCGGCCAAATGAGAGACAGAGTCGAAGGGCGCTGTGACACAAAGAACCCCGCCTCAGCGCAAAGGAAAAAAAATTGGTCTGGGAAGTAACAGTGGTGAGGAGCGCTGCAGGTTAAGAAATCTCGTTGCGGCGTAGAGCGAAAAAAATTGCACAGGAGAGTAACAGAACCGAAACTCGCCACAGCACATTATATCCTGCCATAGCACGAGTCGAGGAAATTAATTAAGAGTTGTATAGTAGCAAAACTCGCCGCGGTGCAATACATTTGCGCCACGATGAGAATCGTGGGGGTTGGGAATAGTAGTTCCAGGAGGCGTTTCCGCCGCGACGCTATGTAGGCTAGCCGCAGCGAGATTTACGAAATTTGCCAAATAATTCCAAATAGCAACCTAGCCGCGGCAGGGAAGGTATAAGCCGCGGCGTAAATCTCCAAACTCATAATTTTAACCTAGAAACCCCCGTTTCTTCAATGGTAATGGTAGGAAATGATATAGGAACACTTGTGGGAGGTTATTGGTTATTGAAACTGATGGACGGTTGAATCATAAACCCCTTATGGTAGTAGGATTTCTTTTATGCCAATTTTGTTTTGTTGTGGTGGTATGGTGATGACCCTAACATCAAGGTTTAAATTTTTCCCATATTTTCACAATGTGGTAAATTGTAACCACTCAAACCTTGATAATTAATTATTAATTATATATTTAACCATAATTACAATGATCAGGAGGAAGGGTTGTCACACCTTTAAGACATGTTTAATAGACCATTTTGGTGCTTTCCCACGTGCTCAAGTTGTAATGTCCATTTTTCATCAAACGACGAAAATGGATATGTTTTCAAAGCAAGTCCCCTAAAATAAACAAAGTCTCAAAAAATTTAAGTAGCATTCTAGATTCCTAAAAATGAGAATCTAGGGCTTAGATGGAAAGAAAAATGGAGCTAGATTGAAGAAACAAATTTTAACAAAATATTGATGAAACGTAATGATATTTTTGTAATTTTGAGTAAATTTTAGAATTCTTATAGGAGGGCTTTTTAAATAGAAGTTTTGAGTTGCCCAGGGGTTTTAGAGGCCCTAAAAATCATAGGAAGCCCTGAGACAGTTAAAACCCCTCCAGTGGACGTTTTCTAATGTCAGTTGACCCAAAGTTTGATAGATTTGTTCAAGAAGGTTTTAGCTCCAATTTGAGTAATTCCAAAGGCATTTTATAAAATTGGGAACCTAGATTTCATGATGGAAAAGATGGTTCACAAAAAGGAGCTAAAACGAACTAGAAACAAAAATGCCAAGACGAAGGGGCAAAATTGAAATTTTTGAAAAGTTCTTCCTAACCTAGCTATATATATATGTCATGCCCTACCTCCTCCTTCATTTAGCCACTTTTGTTTATACCCTCGACCAAGGAAGAGAGCTAGGGTTTGAGGTGCACAAAGAGGAGAAGAAAGGAAGGAGAAAAACTAGGAAAAAGGTATGGATTTTCTTGGTTTTTCATACTTTCTCTTTAGCAAACTCCTTCTCCTCCATCTTCCCTTCTTTCCCATGATTTTATTGAAGTTCTTGGAACTATTTTGAGGGCAGAACAGAGGTGGAATTTTCGGATTTGAGGAGAGGAGGCTAAGAAAAGGAAGAATCATTCAAGAACTCAAGGAAAAATAAGGTAAATTTTCATTCCATAGTAGCTACTCCTTCTTCCCTTCTTCTCCTTGGTTCGTCCCACCTAGAGAGCTTCAGGAAGACATAAATTTTGGGTAGAATCAAGGGTGAACCTTAGGAAATTGAGTGTGGAGAATAAGAATATGCAAGGGAAATAACAAACTAGCTATTAGATTTCAAGATAGAAAACCTAGGGTTTCAAGTGTCCCTTGCAAATTTTGAATTGATACGATGAATCCTAGGTCTAAATGAGTGTTTGAATGAGCTCCTAAATCCTTAGAAGGCTCCTCACGTGCATCTTCCATCAAGAAAACAAAGAAAACTCCAAAGGTGCCAAGAAGGAGCATAGCCTTTGCCTAAGGGACTTGGAGCACCTAGGGGTAGTTTTAATTTGTTCCAAGCTTATTTTTGAGTCATACATGATGGAAGAGGATGAGAGGAAGCCTTAGAAAAATTTTAGAAACCATAGAAAGTGAGATGGCATTATAAGTTCTATAATATGACCTAGAGAAGCAACATGTAGTTAGGCTCCTTATTTTAATTGTGTGATAACTCCAAGATGCTTAAAAAGAGTCAAGAATCATAAATGAAAGGAAAGAATGGAACCTAAAACTCAAATAATGGATGTTGCTTCATTAGGTGCATTTAGGAACAATAAATGAATCATAAGACAAAGTTAGAGTTCCAAGTAGAAAGGTAGCTTTGAGAATAGTTCCAAAAGTATAATTGGTTCCTATTTTATGTGTTTAGGCCAAGAGAAACAAGCCTCACATCATTGTAAGTGTGTGGCCAAGGAAGGAAAGTATAATTCTAAGAGAAAAAGTGTACTTGTGTGGCAAAAGTTACTCTCTCTTCTTTCTCTCATGCATAGATGAATGTTTGCCTTATTTTTGAATGTGTGTATGTATGTTTTAAGCCATGAAAAGTGTTCTAGCATGTGCATAGGTATTATGGTACCATGATGTGATATTATATTTTCAAATGATGTTTTATATGCTTGCCTTGGTTTGCTTGAATGTGGAGAAGCCAAGAACCTTCTAGCCATGGCAAGGATGAGCCAAGAACCCTTAAGAATGGTTGAGACAAAGATTAGAGTCTTCCAAGAGTAAGGCTTAGTTCAAGTCTTTAAGAAAAAGGGTGAGGAAAGTCTAATAACCTTGAAGAGAATGGGTGAGGCTAATCCACTTACTTAGCAAGCCTATGTATGCTTTATATGACTTGTTCAAATGCCAAGAATGCTTCTTGAATGATCATATATTCCATTATGCTCATGCATGCATTTTTAAGACTTGAATTACATTTTTTGTGTATGATTGAAAGGGAGATAAGCTATTGGGATTCTTTGAATCTCATTCCTTCCTTTCCAATGTCTTAACATGCTAGGTGGACCAAATGAGTAAGGTAATAGAAGTGGACCAAATGAGTAAGGTAATAGAAGCCACCAAGTTGGGAGATGTGAGAGTAACAACAAAGTGCCTAGTTTTGCTTCTTTTGTAGCCATATGAATGGCATATGATGTAATCCTATAATGGAATGGCTGTATAATGTAATGTCCAATTTTCATCAAACGATGAAAATGGATGTGTTTTCAAAGCAAGTCCCCTAAAATGAATTAGTTAAAGTCTTGAAAATTTTAAGTAGCATTCTAGACTTCTAAAAATAAGAATCCCAAGTTCAAATAGAAAGAAAAATAGAGCTAGAATGAAAAAAAAAAATTGAACGAAAGGTTGACAAAATATAATGGCATTTTCATAATTTTGAGCAAATTTTAGAATTCACACAGGAGTGCTTTTTAAATGAAAGTTTTGAGTTCTTTGGGGTTCTCAGAGGCCCTAAAAACTATAAGAAGCCTCGGGATAGTTAAAACCCCTTCAGTAGACGTCTTTCAACATCGATTGACTTGAACTTTGTTAGATTTATTCAAGAAGGTTTTAGCTCTGATTTGAGTAATTCTGTAACATCTGGTTCTTTAAAAACAAGAGAAAATGCGAGAAACGTAGTGTATGGTTTCTCTGTCAATGTACGAAATTCATTGGACACAAAAGGAAGTCCCCTAAAATGAATTAGTTAAAGTCCCAAAAGTAACATTCTAGACTCTTAAAAATGAGAATCTCAGGCTGAGACAGAAAGAAAAACAGAGCTAGAATGAAGAAACTAATTTGAACGAAAGGTTGACGAAACGTAAGGGCATTTTTCGTAATTTTGAGCAAATTTTGGAATCCTCACAGAAGGCTTTTTAAATGAAAGTTTTGAGTTCTCTGGGATTCTCAAAAGCCTTAAAAACTATGGGAAGCCTCGAGATAGTTAAAATCCCTCCGATTGATGTTTTCCAACGTTAAAACCCTTCCAGTGGATGTTTTCCAATGTTAGGTGACCCAAACTTTGACTAATTCGGTCAAGAAGGTTTTAGCTTCAATTTGAGTGATTGCAAAGGCATTTTACTAAATTGGGAACCTAAATTTCATAATAGAAAAGATGGTTCTCAAAAAAGGAGCTAAATCAAGTTAAAAACGAAAATGCAAAGAACGAAAGGCAAATTAGAATTTTCGAAAAATGGAAGCTTCTTGAACACTCTTTAAGCTTCTTATGTCTTCTCCCACTTTATTTGCATGACTTGTTCTGCCCAAAAACTAGAAAAATACCAGCTCTCTTAGGCGCATAAGAAGGAGAAGAAATGGGAGGAGAAAGATAAGGCAAAAGGTATGGATTTTCTTGGTTTTTCATGATTTTTCTTTAGCAAACTCCTTCTTATCCATTTGCCTTTCTTTCCTATGGTTTTATTGAAGTTTATGGATTTTTTTAAGGGCAGAACAAAGGAAAAAATTCGGATTTGAAGAGAGGAGGCTAAGGAAAATGAGAAACAAGCAAGAAAAGCCAAGGAAACAAGGTAAAATCTTCATCCTATGGTAGCTACTCCTCCCTCCTTCTTCTCCTTATTTTGCCCCATATATGTAGTTGCAAGAAGGCTTGAATTTTGGGGAGAACTAAGGGTGAATTCTAGGAATTTAAAGGAGGAGAGTAAGAATATGCAAAGAAATTCAAGTAAAAACCATTAGATTTCAAGATAGGAAGTCTAGGGTTTTGATTGCACCTTGAACTCTATCATGAAGAATCCTAACTATATTTTATGATGTTTAAGAGTTTATATAGGCTCTTAAGACACCAAGAGAGCTTCCTACATGCTTCTCTCATCAAAGGAAGCAAAGAAACTCCATTGGTGCCATATGGAAGCATAGCTTTGGCCAAGAAGGATCCATGCACCTAAGAAGTGTTTTAATTCCTTCCAAACTTAGTTTTGCATCATGTATGATGGGAGAGTATGAGAGGAAGCCTCAGAAAAATTTTAGAAACCATAGATAGTGAGATGGCCTTATATGTTCTCTAATATGGCTTAAAGAAGTAACACCTAGTTAGGCTCCTTGATTTGATTATGTGATGACTCCAAGAGGTTTAAATGGAGTCAAGAATCATTAGTAGATGGAGAGAATAGAGCCAAGATGATTTTTTCCAAAGGTTGCTTCATTAAGTGCATTATGGAACTATAAAAGAGCCTTATGAGTTACCTAGCTTTTCTAGTGAATGTATGGCCTTAGAATTTGATTCAAGAGTATAATTAGCTTCCATATGATTTTTCTAGGCCAAGAGAAATGATCTCCACCTCCTTGTGTATGTGAGGCAGAGGACTCAAGGCTCAAGGAAAGAGTATGCTTATGTGGCAAAGGTAGCTCTCTCTACCTTCTCTCATATATGAATGTATGCTTACGTTGTCTTTGGATGTGCATATATGTGTTTTGAGCTATGAAAAGTATTTTAGCATGAGCTTTTATGCCATGGTACCATGATAATGTTTTAAGCATTCAGATGATGTTTTATATGCTTGCCTTGGTTTGCTTGAGTGTGGAGAAGCCAAGAACTCTCTAGCCATAGTGAGAATGAGCCAAGAACCCTTAAACTTCGTTGAGACAAAGTAAAGAATCTCCCAATAGTGAGGTTGATTCCTAAGAGTAAGGTTGAGTCAAACCTCTTAAAGAAATTAGGTGAGGCAAGTCCAAAATCTATAAGTGAATAGGTGAGGTCAATCCACTCACTTGGAAAGCCTATATATGTTATGTATGACTTGTTTAAATGCCAAGAATATTTCTTGAATACTCACATATGTTAATATATCCATGCATGCATTTTCAAGGCTTATATTACATCCCCTCCTCTCCAATGTTTTAACATGCTAGGTGGAGCAATTGAGCAAGGTAATGGAAGCCACCAAGTCTAGAAGAAGGAGATTGACATCAAAGTGTATGAAAATGTCTAGTTTTGTCTCTTTTGTAGCTATACACATGGCATATGATGTTATCCCATGATGAAATTATTATATAATCATTTGAACATGTGTAGATACCCTTATATTTAATGTATGAATGATGTTTGATGCTAGATGAATGATAATGTAGCTTTTAGGTAATGAATGGCAAGAGAAAGTATATGAAATCTTGTGTATGGCATAGGGTGAAAGAGTGATATTTTGATTTTTGAGTTTATGCACCTTTGAGACAAGTTTAAAGAGCCATTTTGGTGTATTCCCACGTGCTCAAGGGGTCATGGTTTCCTTAGAACTTGAAATGGACCATTTAAACCCTTTATATGACACAGCCATTTTGCAACCTAATGTTAAGGTCTAACCAAATGAACGAATTTACTCGTGAAATTTGGTACACATGTAGATATTATCCATATATTTTTGGGAAGCCAAAGAAAAAATTATTTGGAGCTCTGTGGAATTAATTATGAATTTCTAAAGTTACCATTTTTCTACTGAACGGATATAGGTACTATTCATATAGTTAGAAACTATTCATGGATCAAATGATGTCCAATGCTCATGAAATTTTATAGGCATAAACTAGACATGATAATATTTCTATGGCCACTAAGATCACCCCTAATTGGACCTATGAGCAGGGAGATATAAAATTTTGAAGTTGGAAATTAGTACCAAGGATGACAGCTGACTTTGGTACTGTTTCATCAATATCTAATAGCTATCAGCCTCTGTTGTGATCTGGATTTATTTTAGCATAAAGTAAACATCTTACATTTCTAGAATAGTATAGTATGCTTAATTTCAATTTTTCTAGAATTAGTTATGATTTTTCAAAGTTCAGGAATAGAATCTGAAATTCTACACGAGGCTGCACCAATGAGTTTTGTATATCCACTCCTTTTGCTCGAGGTATAGGCCACTTCTTGAGCTTGCTATGAGTTGTAATTGTGTATTTAAACATAAGTATGAGATAGATTAGTCCATATGATCCATGGGACACTGAAAGAAAAATTTTTCCTATGATGAGGTGCAACTTGATTTATAATTTCTAATGCCATTATGTTGCTTCCCATAGAACTAGTATGAGATGAGGCATGGAAATTGCATGAGTTGAGTCTTAAAAGTATGGTGTTATAGATTCCAAAGGCATTTTATTAAATTGGGAACTTAAATTTTATAATGGAAAAGACGGTTCTCAAAAAGGAACTAAAATGAACTGGAAACGAAAATGTCAAGACGAAAGGGCAAAATTGAAATTTTTGAAAAGTCTTTCTTAACCTCCCTATATATATATGAGGTGCCCTACCTCCTCACTCATTTAGACACAATTGTTTCTACCCTGAACTAGAGGAGAGAGCTAGGGTTGAGGCGCACAAAGAGAAGGAGAAAGGGAAGAGAAAAACAAGGCAAAAGGTATGGATTTTCTTGGTCTTTTCATGCTTTCTCTTTAGTAAACCTCTTATTCTCCATTTCCCCTTCTTTCCTATGATTTTATTGAAGTTTTTGAATCTATTTTGAGGTAAGAACAGAGGGGAAAATTCGGATTTAAAGAGAGGAGGCCAAGGAAAGGAAGAATTAAGCAAGAAAATAAGGAAAAAGAAGGTAAATCTTCCTTCCATGGTAACTATCTCTTGCTTCCTTCTTCTCCTTAGTTCATCCCACACATGGAGCTTCAAGTAGGCTTGGATTTTAGGCACCACCAAGGGTAAATCTTAGGAATTTAAAGGAGGATAATATCCATACAATTCCGTACAGTCCGTACGATGTCTCTCTCTTTAAGGATTTTGGAGGTAGTTCTAGCTCTAGTTTCTGATATGGAAACCCCTATTTATAGACTAGAGTTTCAGATATATTTAATTAATCAAAATTAATTAAATATATCTATTAGTTTAAATTCATATCTATCTTATAGTTTAAATTTAAACTAACAGTATCTAGAGCTTAATTTAAATTATCTGATTAGTTTAAATTTAAATCTATCTGATAAAATCAAATTTAAATTATCTGATTAGTTTAAATTTAAATCTATCTGATAAAATCAAATTTAAATTATCTGATTAGTTTAAATTTAAATCTATCTGATATAATTAAATTTAAATTATCTGATTAGTTTAAATTTAAATCTATCTAATAGAATTAAATTTAAATTATCTGATTAGTTTAAATTTAAATCTATCTAATAGAATCACATTTAAATTAATTTATATATATACATATATATATAAAATATCAAATATAATATACATATATATATAATATATTTCACATTTAATTATTTATATATATATAAATAATTCCTCCATCCTAGATATTCATTGAATTGAGACACATTTCTGATTCAATGAATGTGGACATTTTAGCCCGAGTTGGTCCGTTCTTATGTACAACCCTGCAGGCCCATATGATGTTGGTAGTGGGCCAACTGCACTGTTTGACCCACAAATCACAAGCGGCCTCTAGCAAGACATTGTGACTACCCAAATCATATGAAATCGGTGATCCAATGTAACCTATCTTATAACCCAATCATATCCCTTTTGTCACACGATATCTAGATCGAGTATGAGGCATGGAAATGTCATCCTTAACTTACTCGATCATAACTTTCTCGATCTTCGAGCAAGTTGATATAAGATGGAACCCTTTCCATCTGAGCATGGCTATGTATTTCTCAATCACACTCATCGAGGGGCCCAGAGATATCTCTCTATTAATTAGAGGGACAAATTCCATCTTGACCACTTATCTTCCTCTGCATGGATTCCATTATATCTGATCATAGTCTTTATAATTACCTGGTCAAAGGTGACATTAGACTATGCCAAAGTACAGTGTCCTTCATGTAGGAATTTATGGTGATCTCAGGTCCAAGGGATCAATGACATGGTTATATATAAGATAAATTATGACCTAATCCATGTAGTTTATCTCATGATGGGTCTATCCAACGTTCTGTTCTCTAACACACGCCTATGATTTTGATTCATATCATCATACATGATTAACACTTAATTAATCAAAATCATACTAATCTTAATTCATCGTTGTTCCCACAAGGATGATTGATTAGGGATATTTTGGATAATTCAAAAAATGATTTATCCATGGATATTATTATATATAAATATGCAAATATTATAATAATGTAATAAAAAGAAAACTCTTGTTTCGTGATAAAAACAATGTTCGCAATACAATGATTGGCCTAGGGCACAATCTCCAACAACTCTCACTTGCACTAGGTTCAATCATTAATGTTTCTAATACCCATTGACCTAACATGACGATCATGCTTAGCCTGTGCAAGCGGCTTAGTAAGAGGATCAGCAACATTGTCATCAGTTGGTACTTTGCATATCTTTATATCACCTCTATCAATGATTTCTCTGATAAGGTGATATTGCCTGAGTATGTGTTTGGTCCTTTGATGTGATCTAGGCTCTTTAGCTTGTGCTATTGCACCATTGTTGTCACAGAATAAATCTATCGGATTTGAGATAGTAGGCACCACCCCTAGCTCAGTAATGAACTTTTTAATCCAAACAGCTTCCTTAGCTGCATCTGATGCTGCTAGGTACTCAGCTTCTGTTGTAGAATCAGCCACAATGCTTTGCTTTGAGCTCTTCCAACTTACTGCGCCACCATTCAAACAGAATACAAATCCTGATTGCGACCTAGAATCATCTTTGTCAGATTGAAAACTTGCATCTGTGTAGCCGTTTACAACAAGCTCGTCATCCAATCCTCTATACACCAAGAATACATCCTTAGTTATTCTCAAGTACTTTAGGATATTCTTGACAGCAGTCCAGTGATTCTCACCTGGATCTTATTGAAATCTACTAGTCATACTCAAGGCATATGAGACATCTGGTTGAGTGCATAACATGGCATACATGATAGATCCAATAGCCAAGGCATATGGAATCTTACTTATGCGTTCTCGCTCATCACGTTTACTAGGACATTGAGTCTTGCTGAGATTGATGCCATGAGACATAGGTACAAAACCCCTTTTTGAATCTTGCATACTAAATCTATGCAATACCTTGTCTATGTAGGTGCATTGACTTAGACCGATTAGCTTCTTAGATCTATCTCTATAGATCCTAATCCCAAGGATGTAATTGGCCTTGCCAAAGTCTTTCATTGAGAAATATTTTCCTAACCAAGACTTGACAATCTGCAAGGTAGGAATGTCATTTCCAATAAGTAGGATGTCATCAACATAAAGTACTAGAAATACAATTGTGCTCCCACTAACCTTCTTGTAAACACAAGGTTCATCAACATTTTGGATAAAACCAAAATCTTTGACTACTTCGTCAAAATGATGATTCCAACTCCGAGATGTTTGCTTCAATCCATAAATGGATTTTTGAAGCTTGCAAACCTTTCCAGAATCCTCTGGACGCATAAAACCTTCAGGTTGTGTCATATACACATCCTCAAGCAGCTTTCCATTAAGGAATGCTGTTTTCACGTCCATTTGCCAAATCTCATAATCATAATATGCAGCAATGGCGAAAAGGATCCTGATTGATTTGATCATAGCGACTGGTGAAAAGGTTTCATCATAGTCTATACCATGTGTTTGTTTGAATCCTTTTGCAACCAATCGTGCCTTGAAGGTATGCACTTGGCCATCCATGTCAGTTTTCTTTTTGAAAACCCACTTGCACCCTATGGCTTTTATACCTTCAGGTGGGTCAATCAAGGTCCATACCTGATTGTCATACATGGATTGCATCTCAGACTTTATAGCTTCTAGCCATTTCTCAGAGTCTGATCCCATTATGGCCTCTTGATAGGTGGTTGGCTCATCTTGATCAATGAGCAACACATCACGATATCTTTGAGGCTGATATCGTGTCCTATCAGACCTCCGTAGGCCTTGTGTTACTTGAGTAGGCTCAACAACTTGTTGTGAGTCTTCTCAATTTTCCATCTCCGTAGGCCTTGTTATGTGAAAAGCTCTAAATGAGCTTTAAATGCTGCCAAATTTCATCTAAAAATTCGCTCATTTGGTCTAGTTTTGGTTTAGGTGCAAAAGATGGCTCAAAATGGTGCAAATTTGGATCCAAGTGATTCAAAATGGACTCCTTCAACTCAAGTGACCACTTAACCATGTTTCAAATGTAAAATATAGCATATATAACTGATTTATCATGTCCTAAGCATCATGCAACTCAACCTCACTCACCCACTTATCATTACATATACATATTTCATGGCTCACATATGGTCAAATTGCATAATCTTGCACATTTACATTCAAAAATAATATTTACACCATAATCCCATATTTTTGGGAATGGTTACATTACAAAATAATCATATACATCCTTTTATGTGCAACAAAATACACAAAACTCTAACTATTGTCAAAAGAAGATCAATCATGCTCTTTGATCTCCATTTTTGCTTCTTTGTGAGTTCCCTAGATATGGTTAGAAATAATATGGAGGAGAGTGAAATTTTATGAATCCTAATAGCTCATTCACCCTTCAAGCACACTTATAAGGCATATTTTCATGTCAAAGAGAGCAAGTATGTATAATAAACATCCAAAAATCAAATATAACCATACATATGAAATCATATGGATTCATTAAGGTAAAAAAAATAAGTTCTAGGGACTTTTGGACTAGTTTCATGCAATTATTTTAGACTTTCAGTTTGGCCTTACCCATTTTTAGGGACTTTTGACTTAGCTTCACTCATATTTGAGGCTTTTGGCCTTGTCTCACCCATATTTAGGGACTTTTGGCTTTACCTCACCTAAATCAATAGACTTTTGACACAACCTTACCTATCAAGAGCCACTCTAAATTTCAAAGGCATTTAAATGTCACATAATTGCATAAAATCATCAAACCAATAGCAACAAGCATAATTTATAATTCATATACACACAAGTAATCAATGACACTCAAACAACTAATATAAATATACAAGAATGGATGAAGAGCTACCTTTACTCAAAGAAGCATAAAATTCTTCTTAGATTCTTAGTTCCTCCTCATGGCCTCACACCCACACTTTGGAGAGACTTCACTTGCTTTGCTTAGACACATCAACAAGGCACAAATATATCAATGGAACCATATTTGAACTTAAATAAGCCTTACATAAGCTAACTATAGCTTTAAGTTTCCATATGGTTCCATTTAATGGCATAATGAAGCAACCCATATAATTCAATATCTTGGTTCTAATTTGCCACCCAATATAAGTCATATGACTCCATTCAAAGTCATTGGAGTCATCACAAACTCAATTCAAGGAATCTAACACTAAATTGTTTTTTTATGCATAATGGAACTCTAAACTTTCACTTTTAAAAATAAAGCTTCTAAATGCAAACCAGTGGTTTCTTTAGTGTTTATAATTCATATCTAGACTATTTCTAACATAAAAACCAACAAAAACTCTCCCTACATACCTCAAACCATACTTGGCCAAGACATACTCCAAGGATGGTCATTTTGGAATTTTTGTTTAATTCTCTTAGGAAATGGCGTCTATGAAGCTTCCTTGATGTAACACCCTGAATTTAATTAAGACTAATTATGATGAGTTAAGGATTTAGTATGGGCAATTAAGAAAAATAATTAGGTGGAACCTATAGAGGGATAAATTCTTAATGAGGGTTTAAGATTCAATTGGGTTAGAAACTTAATCTAAGCATATAATTAATTTAAGTATGTCATGGATAAGGACTAATAGAGGCCCAATATTTATTTTGTTGAAACCCAATGTTAATGGACCTTTTCAGCTTAGCCCAACTCTTATCTAACTCTTATAACCCTAGAATCCATGACCCAAGAAGCATATGTCTGAACCCACTTGGATTTTAGGCCTTCAGGTTAGCTCACAACCCAACTTAAACCCTAACAACCCTTCTTCCTTATTCTATTTTACAGAAATCTAAATTTGGTTCTTGTAGTGGCTGGGTAAGTGTTCTCTAGATAGCCTTTTGTGCTTTAATTCTTTAAGTCTTAGATTTGCTGCTATAAATAATGATTAGGAATAGTAATGGTCTAGTTTTGTGTCTATAGGTTAAAGTAGCATTGCTATTGGCTCTCAAAGAATTATCTACAGGGTAACCAAGGTTAACTTAATTCAGTGCATGTGTTCAAATTTGATCTTATATATATTGCACATGTATGATTTTGAATGTTAAATAAATGGTTAACTATCAGATATGTTGTGCTTGGACCTTGTGAGTCCATGGTAGAGCTATGGTGCGACTGCCACCCGTGCATCATGCTTCAATCAGACACCAGGTTATAATTAGACCCTCGAATGCACTAAGCCTTGGTTGTGCTCAATGGGGAGTAGGTGCCATAGATGGGCCTTTCCTAGTATTATTGGCCTTTAACATGATTGTATGTGATTGCTGGTATGAGACAATAGTCATTGGTAGTTTAACTATTTCATTTGCTGATATGATTGATGTTTTTGGTGTATATATGATTTAATGCATATATGTTGATTAATTTGAAGCATATGAATGAAATTTACCTTTGGTTACTGAGATTTGCATCTCACCCTATTTTATAGGCAAACTATTTCTAGTAAAGGTCCTCCAATAAGGATAAAGGGAAGTAAGTGAATGAACATCCATAAGCTTAGATCTAGTGGGGGGACACTGCACTAGGGTTATTCTAACTTGAGATAGATACTGATTTTGTTACTCTTTTGTATAACATCATCATCATATAATCATGTTGCCAAGTGTATGTATTTTGGTGTACTAGAAAATAATGATACAACTAATAGGGAGTTAGGCTTTTACAATTTGTTTTCTGATGTACGTACTTGTTTATATCTATTATGGAACCTTATTAGATGGATATATATATGACTTGTTTCTTGGAAGTATGTTATGGTATTATCATAAATGATAATGTTAATAGTTATGAATCCTTCTTACTGTCATTGATACATAAATAGTAGATGCGTGATAGTAGATGAGTAAGAATCAACACCTAGGATTTGATTGGGCAATGAGAGACATATGAGTAAATTAGGTAGTTGAATGCCATTAGAGCCCTGCAAATTAAGGTAGAATGGCCCTAAAATGTTGCTAAAGGGAGAACTAGAGTGTATAGGATGAAATTTGGGAGGTATAGTGCAAACAAGAGTTGAGCCACAGCCAAGATTAGCTAAGTCATAGCCAAGAGTCAATCAAAAACGAGGAGTGTTGTGGCATGAAACATCTCACCATGGCGCAAGACAAGAAATTCTCCTAGGAAGAGTAATAAAGAGCAAACTCACCATAATGCAAGGGAAGCTTGCCTTAGCGAGCCTCAAAAGGCGAGCTAGGAGAGCTCCAAGAGGCTCTCCCACAATAGCACCACATAGGGTCACCACGACAATCACGAAAATGTGAATAGTGGGTTCCCAATAGCACTTTTGCCATGATACGGAGAACCTGAGTCATGGTGCAAAGTGCGTAATTTTAGTTTTAAGTTCTAGTAGCCTGAGTCGCAGCGCAAAGTGCATAATTTTAGTTTTGAGTTCCAATAGGCACTTATGTCGTGGCATGGGTTTACTGTAACACCCTAAAAATTAATTAAGGTGTTAATCATGGATTTAGATTAATTAGGAATAATTAATATAAAATAATCGGGTAAGTTAAGTGAATGAAAATTTTGGAGAGGTAAATTATTATTAGGGATTTGAAATTTAATTAAGATAGAAACTTCATTTAGGCCCAAATTAATGTAGGAGATCATGATAAGAGGCTAATGGAGGCCCAATAAGTTAGGTGCAAATCCAATCTGATTCAATGTGATAGAGGCCCAAGATCCACCTTTTATAAGCTTTTATAATTGGCCCAACAACCTTTATGCAGACCCAAATTCTTTGAGCTCTTAAAACTTAGCCTAACCAAATTAAAACCCGACAACCCAACACATGAAAGCTGGCCTAACAAAGCTTAAGTCTGAAGCCCATTTGGAGTTAGAACTTTGGAGTAGCCTATAACCCATAGAAAACCCTAAAAACTAACCTAGCCATCCTCCATTCTGCAGAACACAAGAACACATAAGAGAAATTTAGAGGTTTGAAGGGAGGCTAGGGTTTGGGGCAAGAAATTCACCATTTCCCAATTCTAAAGCAAGATTCAGTCAAGGTAATAGTTGTATAACTTAAACCCCTTCTCTTTCTCTTCATTTTGGCCCAATTAGTTTTTCATTTGGAGTATTTTCACCATACCCAAAATCTAAAATGTGGCTGTTTAGGATTTTCTTGGTAAAATTTTGTAGGTTGAGGCTGAAGGTGTTATTAAGTAAGTATAAACTCTCCATTTTGATGCACCTTCTACTAGTTTAAGACCCCATAATAGACCTATAGTATGGGCCTTAATTTTGTGTGAATTTTCTTATGATTTGGAGTGATATGTTGATGTTTCTGGTCTAGGGAAGGCAATATCCGAAATTAGAGGCTCTTGGTGATTGGGTAGGTATCCCTTAGGTAACTATTGGTAACTTAATTCTTTGAGCATTGGGTTATTACCACAAATGGTGAATGAGATAGTAATGGACTGATAAAAATGAACATTTTCTGATGTTGTGATTTTAGGAGGATTTTGGTATTGTTGTAGCTTCCCAACTTGTTTACAAGTGAGGTAACCAGGACTATATTAATTCCATGCATATATCTACTTTAATTTCATATTTGCTATACATGAATGATTTGAAATGCTAAATGAATTGGTTGGCTATCTATTGTATTGTGTTTGGACCTTGTGAGTCTATGGTGGAGCTGTGGTGTGGCTGCCACCCGTGCATGTGCTTCGATCGGGCACCAAGTTATGATCAAACCTAAGATGCACTAAGTCCTAGTTGTGCTTATTGGGGAGTGGGTACCGTGGATGGGCCTCTCCCGATGTTATTGGCCTTTAACATGTAGAAATATGATTGCTAGTATGGGATAGTAATCATGATAGCCTAATTATTTTATTTACTGATATGACTGGCATATTTTCTGATGCTTATGTGAGATCATGTATATATGTTAATTAAACTGGAATATATGATGGAATTTGCCTTGGTTACTGAGATTTGCATCTCACCCCATTTCATGGGCTAAATATTTCAGGTGAAGGTTCTTCAGGTAAGGATAAAGGCAAGCAAGTGGATGAACATCCATGAGCTGAGGCCTGGTGTGGGGAGCTACACTTAGTCTGAGTGGAATATAGTAGATACTAATTTTGTTAACCTTTGTATAGCATCATCATGTATCTGTATTGCTAAGTGTAAGAGTTTGTATTTTGATAACATAGAATGTAACCATTGAGAAATAGGCTTTATATTAGTTGTTGATGGATGTATAAGTTTATGACACTTATTATGGCTTGTAAACCTGTGTTTTAACTAACTATTTAAGTAATGAAATCATGTGATATATTTATTGTGGATTTGAGCTAGCGATGCATGAATTATCTGATGAAAACATGATTGAATGACCATTGTGAGAAATTTATAAATTTGTTGATATAAGACCAATGAATGAGTAGGAAAATCCACCCTTAAATGCGGGATGGGTAATGATATAATGGCTAGGGCAAATCAGCTAGATAGATGCTATTAGAATCTCATAACAAGTGGGAGAATGGCCCTAGAGATCCCCTAGATAGAGAGTGGAAAGTATTAGACAAGATTTTCAGAGTTGTAGGATCAGAAGGCATTTCACCACGGCCAAAATACTATTAGCTGCGACCAATAGAGGTGAAGTTGCCCAGGAAAAGTACCAGAAAGCAATTCATCGCAACAAAAGGTGAAATTAGCTACGGCAAAATGTGAGAGGCAAAATTGGGAGTCGTCTAGAAGGTAATTCACTAAGGCTAAATGGGAATTGGCCATGACGAACTTTTGTGAGAATTTGCTAGGTGTTCCAGAGAGGAATTAGCTGCGATGAAAGGGGGAATTAGCCGCGGCCAATAGTGAGAGGCGAGCGAGGTAGGTTTTAGGAGGCTTCCTCACCGCGGCGCCATGTAGGTTAGCCACAACAAAATTTGTAAAGATAAGGAGTGAACCCAAGAGCAATTGGCCGCAATGCAAGGACATTTAGCCACAGCTAATGGTCCCAAACTTTCATTCTAACCTAGAAATCTTGGTTTTTCATATGGTAACCCCAGGGAATGACTTAGAAACATTGGTAGAAGATTCTTGTGAGTTGGAATTAATGGGTGATAGACTCAAAGGCTTATAAATGAATGTTTGTTTTCTTGATGTACATGAGTGCTTGTAATTATATGGTTGATGACTTTAATAACATTAAAGTTCAAATTTCCTTGTATTTTCTGAATGGAATTAGTCGTAATATCTTGTAACCCTGATTTATAATTATTAATAATGTATTTAACCTTAATTACAATAGTTAAAAGTTAGGGTCGTCACATTTACCAAGTCATGGCCGTAGAAGTCTCCAAATTTGGTTTTTCAGTTCTAGTAACTAACTTAGCCATGACAAAGAAGGTCCAAGTCACGACGAAGGTTCCCAAACTCTTATTTTTGACTTAGAAATCCTAAAGTTTATTATGATAGTGTAATGAAATGACCTAAGAACATTTATAAGAGGTTTTGTGAGTTGAAATCAATAGTAAAATGAAACAAAGGACTTAATTGATAATTAGGATCACCTTGTGGACTCGAATAGTTGTGATGGTTTGGCTAATAACCCTAATAATATCAAGGTTCAAATTTCCCTACTTTCTCCTACTTTAATTAATTATAATAACTTTAGACCTTGATTTACGATTAGTAATTGCATAATTAAACCTAATCAAGGTAATTAAGAATTAGGGTTCTTACACTTGATCTCTTTTTGACTCAATTATACTCTTACATGGATTGAATTATCATTCTAAAGGTTCATATTTCCTAAAGTGTAAACAAAACACTAGGTTCCATAAATTACAACTAATAGTTTCATATTTGACTCTTTTGGTTCCATATTAATCCCCATACTTCAAAATCCCATTTCCTAACAAATTTAAGCCAAAACCAAGCTTCCTTTAAATGGCTCTAGGTCTGGCCAAAATAAAAAGAGCAAGGAAGAACCAATGAAGACAAGTTTTATATAGGAAATCATACTTTAATGAATTCCTTGCTAAATGGTGTTTCTTATGCTCCTAAAGCTTCCTTCGAATTCCTCCTTCCCTCTACCGAACTAGCCATAAAAACCACCAAAAGAAATAGCATAAAGAGGAGAATCAAGTTAATAAAGCCAAGAGCATGAAAAGAGAATAATTTTTTACCCTTTTTGGTTTGTTTTCTTCCTCCTTTCTCCTCCATTTTGTGCATCACAAGGAGTTAGTTCAGGTTTTTTTTCAAAGCCAAATTATGTCAGTTAAGCTAAAGGAGAGAAGGTGGCATGAGATAAAAAGGAAAGTGAGGATATTTATAACTTCTACAAATTCCATTCATGTCCCATGTACTTTGACTTCTCCATTTGAGCCCATTTTAATTGCTTTTTTAGAACCATCGTTTCCATCATAAATTTAGGTCCTCCAAATCATTAAAAGCATTTGGTTTCAAATTGATAGGATTTAAAACCTTACTGAACCATTTAGTCAAAGTTTAACTCAATTGACGACCTAAATCATATACTAGAAAGGTTTTAACCATTCCGACAATCTGTATGATTTTCTAAGCCTCTAAGAACCTTAGTGAGATTAATTTTATTATTTAAAGTTCTTTCCTTTGAGTTTTTAAAAAGTTGCCTGAAATTATAATTTTGCCATTGGCCCTTGATTCACTCTGTTTAGCCATTTTGACTTTAATTTAGGGTTATCCTTAAGCTCTTAACCACATTTTTTAGATACTCTATTCTTAGTTAGCCTTAATTTTCTTTACTTTAAGATCCTCTTATACCATAGTATTAATTTTGATTCAATGTCTAGGAAATCAATTATTATATTAAGGCTTCTAACTCCATAAGGTAGCTATATCTTCTTATTTTGCATGCATTTGAGTATATGAATCAGTTGAGATGCTTGTATGCTTGATTGTTTGATGATTTCATAAGTTATACTTTGAATTGGCTTTTAGCATAAGTTTTATGCATGAAAAAACATATGTTCAACTCTTAACTCCATATGGCAGGAAATTGAGCATAATAGCTTTTTCTTAGCCTAGACTTGTTTTTAGTTGATCTTAACTAGTATGGTTTGATGCCATAGCTAGATGAGAATTTAAGTTCATGTTAAATTTTATGTTTGAGATATTTGATGCATGTAATATCCAATAATTTAGAAACTAAACTAAACTCAATAAGTTGATGTTGGAACACCTTAAAGCAAAGCAAATTAAGGCTAATAATATTAGGATGTTGATTAAAGCACCTAAAATATGCTTTAGAGCCTAAGGTTAGCTTGGAACCGGAGCCAAAACGGCCAAATAAAGAGTTACAAAGGCCCAGTGGCATTTTTGTAATTCTAGGTAACATTCAAAAAACTCAAAGGAGGGATCTTTAAATGGAGAAATTAAGTTTTTTGAGGTTCTCAAAGGCTCTCAAAACCATCAAAACCCCAAGAATAGTCAAAACCCCTCCAGTTTGCATTTTAGAGTATTAGTTGACTAAAACTTTACCCAGACTAGTCGGTAAGGTTTTAAATCTAATTTCAATGAAATCAAAGGCATTTTATAAATTAGAAGACCTAAATTTCATAATAAAAAAAGACAATACTAAAAAAGGATGTGAAATGAGCTCAACCAGAGAAAACAAAGTTTAGAGACATACTTGGAATTTTGAGAATTGTTATAAATAGTCTTCCACCTTTTAAATAACGTCCCATTTCTGCCTTCCATCTTAATTGACTCATGGTTTTGGTGACTTAATTAGACATGCTTTGTGGTTGGTTTAGTAGAGGAAAGAGAGAGTTTGGAAGAACTCTTGGAAGCTTGTGAAAGCTCTCTTGAAAAGCTTGAAAACAAGGTAAGCTTTGCTATGAGAAATTGCTTCTTCTTGGCTTTTCTCTTCCTTCATGTTTTAGCTAGAATTAGGAGTGTATGTAAGGGACTTTGTTTAATCCAAACTCAATAGGATTTGGGGTTTTGGAGCATAAGGAATAAGAATAAGCAATTGGAACCAAAAGAAAAACTTTAGAAATTAAGTTATAGAAGTTAGGGTTTTGGTTGCACCTAGGAATTTATGAAGTTTTCTAAGGCTAATTTAACTTATGTAAGAGTATGTTTGAGTTCTCAAGAAACTTCACAAGTAGAAAACTCCCTAAGAAAACCCACAAAACCTTATAAGCTCCTAATACGTTCTATGTCTCGACCAAAGAGGGGAGATGGTACCTGGGAAGAGTTTTCTTTGATTGCAAGGATAGAAATGGTTTAGAAATGAATAATAGACACCAAAGGAACTATTGGTGTGAATTTAGAAATCATATTTTGAAAGTTAGAAGTTTAGGTTCCCTTTTTCTTTTGCATAAAGAGGCAACTTTATGCTAGGCTCCTTAAATTGAGCTTATAATGACTTTAATAAGTTTAAATGAAGTCATGTGACTTAGATTGAGTGAGAAATTGGAGCCAAGATCATGAATTATGTGAGTTGCTTCATTAGGCTCTTGTATGGAACCATAAGCATGGCATAAACTAGAAATAGCTTATATGGAGTTTATGTAAAACTAGAGATGGTTCCATTGAGTTGTCTCGATACTCCTCCTATCTTTAGAGATTTAAGAGATTTAAGAAGGGATTAAAGACCCTAATCAAAGACAGAGTTACTCCATAGAGAGTCAGAACATTTAATGCCATTTTAGAGATTAGTAGGGTGATAGAAAATAACTTGTAGGATATCCTACTAGTAGTGACTGGGATGAGTCAAAAGGGGGCTTTAGAATTGAAAAAACTGAGACCAGAAGATAGTGTAAGTGTAGCACCTAGATATAGAAAGAAAGGCAAGGTGCAGTGAAGTATAAACCCACAGAGGGATAAGAAAGTGCAACCCACTAGTAGTGACTGGGATGAGTCAAAAGGGGGCTTTAGAATTGAAAAAACTGAGACCAGAAGATAGTGTAAGTGTAGCACCTAGATATAGAAAGAAAGGCAAGGTGCAGTGAAGTATAAACCCACAGAGGGATAAGAAAGTGCAACCCAATAGAACTCAATCATCCATAATGACATGCTTCAAGTGTAGGAAGCCAGGGTACTTTACTAGAAATTGTCCTCAGATAGAGACAGTGCCTCCACCAAGGCCACAAACCCAAGACAAAGTGTTCGCCCTTACTCAACAGGAGGCTAGTGCATCCCCTGGTTTGATCAGAGGTATAATCATAGTGAATGGTTTTCTTGTGATGGCTATGTTTGATTTGAGTGCTAGCCACTCATTCATATCTTATGATTATGTGAGGAAATTAGGTTTAGCTATTGGTACTTTGCCTTTTGATTTGTCTATTACCACCCCTACTGGAAGTCATGTTGTTACATCTGATGTATGTTTAAATATCATTGTATAGTTTAACCATTGCCATACTACCGTTAATTTGATTTGCATGCCCTTTCATGACATTAATTTAATTATTGGCATGAATTAGATGACTGCAAATAATGTCGTGCTTGATTGTGACCATAGAACCATTTCCCTACCTACTTGTGGGGCCATACCTAGTATTGGGGCTAATTATTCTTTTTGACTACTACCCAGGCTTAGAGATATCTAGAACATGATGTCGAAGATTTCTAGTCTTTTTCTATATACAGGTTGAGGTAGAAGAAGGGATAAAGGAGATCCCTGTGGTTAGGGAATTCCCAGAAGTTTTTCCTAAGGAATTTGATTTTAGTGGCCTACCTTGTAACACCATAAATTCTAGCTCATTTCATGACATTCATGGCTTCACATCTTTTGACAACAATATGGCTTTAAAGTAACAAAATTCAAGCACTTTATTGTCAAACTCTTTCCTTCAAGGTTATTGGCTCCCATTGCCTTGTTCCTTTTGTCCACCTAGCATGTTAAATCATTGGCGAAGAGGGAATGAGATTCAAAGAATCCCAATAGCTCATCTCCCATTCAATCACACATAATGTATGCAAAGCAAGTCTTGGAAATGCTTTTATGGATATCATGGAAGTCATGAACATTCAAGAAGCAAGCTTGGCATGTGAATAAGTCATACAAGACATCCAAGAGCTCACCAAGTGTTTGGATTGGCCTCACACTTTTCCTCATGGATTTTAGACTTGCCTCACCCATTCTTTAAGAGCTTTGGACTCAACCATACTCTTGGGAGCCCACTTTGCTTTTGGGAGACTCTTTACTTTGTCTTAACCAATCTCAAAGGTTCTTGGCTCATCCTCACCATGGTCAAGAGTTCTTGGCCTCTCCACACTCAAGCAAACTTAAACAAACATCATAGCATTATTTGAAAGCATAATATGTCATCATGAAATCATGGCATATAAAATCATGCTAGCATACTTTTCATGGCTTAAAAATTCATATACACACATTCTAAGACAAGTTAAACACACATTCATACATGAGAGAAGGTGGAGAGAGCTACCTTGTACACAATCACACACTTTTTCCTTTGAATCCAAGCTCCTTTTTTCAGCCACACACACACAAACTTGTGGAAATGGTTTCTCTTAGCTTAGATGTAACATCCGGTTTTTTGAAAATCCAAGAAAACGTAAGGAAACGTGAGAAACGTAACATATGGTTTCTCTGAAAATGTACGAAATTCACTGGACATGAAAGGAAGTCCCCCAAATAGAATAAATTGAGGTCTAATAAAATTAGAATGATATTCTAGACCACAAATAATGATGAGTCAAAGCCAGAGGTGCCCTAAAATTGGGGCTAAAATAGATGAAAACAAAAAGAATCAAAAAAAGGTCCTGAAGAGCCTCCGAAGTCAAGTATGAAGGAGTCAGGGACCAAAATGAAAAGAAAAGTTATATGCCAGGAAAAATATATAAATTTCCCTAAAGTTCAGGGAATCCTAGTTTCACCCTCTATTCGTGGCTTTAAGCACAAATATCAAAAAATTGGGCAAGAATCTCATAAATCCGTGACCCACAGTTAAACTCAATTTGATGAGACGGCTCCAATGATGCCAAGTTTTCCAGATAGCCGGGCGAGATCCGGTCCGGGATCTGGATATCCCGATCAGTAATCATGAGCAAAATGGAAAAAAGAAGTTGTAAGAATTATAGAAATAAAAATAGCTAAAGGGCTAAGAAACCCTGAAGGAGTTTCAAGGACAGAATTGCAGTAAATGAAAAGTTTATAGCACAATCGTAATACAGAAAGGTGAAAATTACACCTATAGACCCGGGTGTCCTATTGACACCGAAATTTATGAGGATTGAGGTTAAGGGCCCCTGACCTATGTTTGAAGCTTAATATGGCCAGAAAGTAAAGGAAATAATGTTCATAAATTTTAGAAAGTTTAAAGGTATGTATTGTACCGTAAAACTTTAATTAGGCTCAGACACTGATTTTTAGACTGCTGTAAGGCCCAATAGTTGATTCTAAAGGCCCGATAAGACAAGAGAAGATATGATTAGGGTTTTAGAGAAGATGAAACCCAAATATAAATATAAAATGAAAGGAAAAGAAGAAAAAGATTTTAGTTATTTTAAAGAATTAACCATGGTTAAATTAGAAACTAACTATAGTTGAGTTAAAAGTTGACCATGGTTGAGTTAAAAAATTAACCATGGTTACTCTCCATAACTTAGGGGCTAAGGCAAGGCTTCCAAATGTGTGGCCAAGAATTTTTGGAAGAAGATATTTAGTTATGAAATTAGAAAATCAAAAGAAAAAAAGGAATAGAAGGTTAAGATTTGATCTTGAAAAGGTTGATCCAAGGGTCCAAATTTAGTATGACCATTTAACTTCATTAGATTCATCTTCTTCACCTCCATTCCACCATTTTCACGCCACACACAAGGAAGAAAGAAAGAAAAACGTGAAGAGAGAGAGAGAGAGGGAGAAAAAGTGGAAGATGAAGTGAAACCAAGCAAAACTACCACCATTCTTCACCAAATTTCTCCAACTTCTCCATCCTCCAACCATTTCTTCCAAAGGGCAGCTGTATATTCATCTTTTTTTCAAGGTGAAATGTTGCTCTAAGTGGGAAAAGAAAGGATTTTAGTGTGAGAAAACTAAAAGAAGCAAGGCTTAAGCTTAAAGAGTAAGTTTTCTCCATCTTATACTTGTAAATCATATGCTTTAAGCTAGTTTTGTTAAACCCTAGCTATGAGTTATTTTTAGAAAGCATATGAATCATTAGAAATGGAGTTTATATTTTGAATATGAAGGCCTTGAAATGATGTTTATACGTTGAACATGAAGGCCATATGAGCTTAGTTATTGTTGTTATGTGCTGAGACTTTGGAAAACGCAAAGACTGTAATTTTTGAGAAAATAGAAAGCATGGGGAGATGCTGTCCAAATTCTCCCAAAATTTGTATGGTGTTTTCTTAATGTCTTAAAGTCCTGTATACCAAATTTCAAGTCCTAAAACATAAAGGAAAAGGTTATGGAATTTTTAGAACCAAAGAAACACACTTTGAGCCTAAAACGGAGCTAGATTATGTGATGACCAAAACGTGATGTTGGGGCTGGAATTTGATGATTTCATCCATTCCAATGGATTAAAAAGGGTGTTTTTAGCTAGAATACCTATGGGAAAGCCCCCAAAGCTTATGGGATAAAATTCCTAAATTTTGGCTAAGAAATGTATACTATTCGACCATAGTGAATGGGAAGGGAAGGCGTTGGATTTTTCTAATTCCAATGGTCCCATTAAGTTTAAAAGGGGTCATCCTATTTTAGAAGTTAAGGTTTATGTTTTGATTGTAATGAATTATCATTATGATTATAGGGTTTGATATTGTTTTGGGAACTCCAAAAGTAAGTAAGCCGAGTCCCAAGGATTGAGGAGCAACGTTTGCTAAGGTAGTAGTTTTCTTCTCTCTTTCCTTAAGCTTGTATGTTTGTATAATGATGAGTGTTATGCTATATCAAGTTGTCATTTATGCTATAAGATGAGACATGTATGCTTAGATTGTGCTTGACCTTGTATGAAATTCCTTGTATTGCTATGCGATATGTGGCATCTTGACTGGCATTATGTTATGTACTTACATGCTTGCTTGTGAATGAGATTGGTTTACTAATACTGAGATTTCATAATCTCACCCGAAACATAACCTATGCTAGGTCCGAGCTCAAGCAAAGAAAGAGCAAAGAATCTAGAAATATAAATTGAGGACCTTACTTTTATGTACCACGTTTTGTTATGTAATTAAATATTTTAGATGACTGTGTGTATGATTTATATTATGACACTGTAAGGTACTCAGGTATGAAATGGAAAGCCATGTACATACCCAATCCTGAAGTAAAAAGAGTATGACTATCGTGCATAAGATGCAAGAATGCCTGTCCCTATATAAAGGCAAAATAATAATAATAATATGACCAATGAGGGGTAAAACTGCCCAATTTGTCATAGGGGCAACTTTATATGAATTTATATGTGCTCTGCTAAGTAAGTATTTTTCCTTTGTAAAGGGCTTAGAGAGTTTGAAGTAGAGCCCTGAACTGACCTTATACGATGTTTCTATAATTAATTATGTATTTTCAAAATTAAATAAGAATTTGGAAATGACCAAATGAATAGTGAAATTGTATGAGGAAGTTTTTGAAAGGAAAAATTTTTATCAGTTCAGGCTTTTCGTTGACTCACCTAAGTTTTATATAAGGTAATTGTCGTAGGAAAAGTGTTATAAACTAAGGTATTACATTAGACACAATTTATGGAAGCTAATTAGGTTCATGAACTTAATTCTAAAGCCATGTAACTTGCTTAGACACTAGCTTGGCCTATAACCCCATTATGGTTCCATAATTACACCTAATGAAGTAACACCCATCAAATAAATTCTAGGCTCCATTCTTTCCTTTCAAATATGATTCTTGACTCCTTTAAGCCTCTTGGAGTCATCACACAATTAAAACAAAGAGCCTAGCTACATGTTGCTTCTTTAGGTCATAATATGGAACATAAGGCGCCATCTCCCATTCTATGCTTTCTAAATTTTTTTTAAGGCTTCCCCTCATTTTCATTCATCATATATGACTCAAGAATAGGCTTAGAAAAATTTAAAACTCTCCCTAGCTACCCCAACCTTGCTTGGCCGAGACTATGCCCTTTTTTTGCCTCCTTGGAATTCTCTTTGTTTTCTTGAAGGAGAAAGTATGTGGAGAGCATCTTAGGGATCTTAGGAGCTCATTTAAACTTTTAATTAGACCTAGAATCATCATATAAAATCAGATTTTGGAAGGTGCACACAAAACTCTAGAATTTGCATCTTAAAATCTAATGATTTTTTTATAATTACTTTGCATATTCTTAATCTTCACACCTTTTTTCCTTAGATTCATGCTTGGTTCTATCTAAAAATCATCTCCTCCTATGGTTTTCTCAAGTGAGGCGAAATGGTGGAGAAGGGAACCAAAGATGACAACCATAGGAAGAGAAATTACCTTGTTTTCTTGCTTTTTCTCACTTGAATCTTGTGTTCTTTGAGCTCCTCTCTTCAAATCCGAATTTTCCCCTCAATTTCTCCCTTAAAAAGGATTTGTAAACTTCATTTTAATCATAGGGAACAAAGAAGAATGGAGGAGAGGAGGTTTGGATGGAAGAAAGCATAGAAAACTACCAAGAATCCATACATTTTTCTTGATTTTTCTCCTCCTTTTCTTCCCCTTCTTGTGAGCCTGAGAGAGCAGATCATATTATATATTTTGGGCAGAAATTTCATGCTTAAGAAGATGGGAGAAGAAAGGGGAAGTGTGTGGGAGCTTCTAGAAACACACTTTTTCAAAAATTTTAATTTTATCCTTCCGTAATGGCAATTTCATTTTAGCTTCATTTTAGCTCCTTTTTTAGAACTCTCTTTTTCATTATAAAATTTAAGTTCCCAATTTAATAAAATACCTTTGGAATCACTCAATTTAGAGCTAAAACCTTATCGAACGAACCGGTCAAAGTTTGGGTCAATCGACGTTAAAAAACGTCCATTAAAGGGGATTTAACTGTCCCGGGGCATTCCATGGTTTTCAGGGCCTCTAAGAACCCTGGGGAACTCAAAACTTTCACTTAAAAAGCCCTCCTATGTGAATTCCAAAATTTACTCAAAATTACAAAAATGTCATTACGTTTCGTAAGCTTTTCGTAAGAAATTGTTTCTTCATTCTAGCACCTTTTTTCTTTCTGTCCTGAAATTCTCATTTTTAGGAGTCTAGAATGCTTCCTAAATTTTTTGGGACTTTAGCTACATTGTTTTTGGGGACTTCCTTTTGTATTCGGTAAGTTTCGTTTGTTTACAGAGAAACCATATGTTATGTTTCTCACATTGTTCCTCATTTTTAGAAAATCAGATATTACATGCCTCTTGAAAGAGAGATAGAGCTCCCTATAGATATAGTGCCTAGGGCTAGACTAGTATCTAAAGCTCCTTATAGCATGGCTCCCACCGAGCTTGCATAATTGAAAAAGCGTATAAAGAAATTATTAGAGAAAGGGTTTATATGTCCTAGTATGTCACCCTAGGGAGCTCCTGTATTATTTATGAGAAAGCAAGATGGTAGCTTGAGATTGCGTATAGACTATAGAGAATTGAATAAGATCACCATTAAGAATAAATATCCTCTCCCTACAATAGATGATTTATTAGATCAGTTAGTTAGGGCAACTATATTCTCTAAGATAAATTTGAGATCTAGGTATCATCAATTGAGGGTTAGAGTCAAAGATGTCCTAAAGACGGCCTTCAAAACTAAATATAGGTATTATGAGTTCTTGGTGATGCCACTTGGGTTGACAAATGTGTCGCCTGTGTTTATGGATTATGTGAACATGGTATTTATACCATTTTAAAATAAATTTGTTATGGTCTTTATAGATGATATACTTGTATACTCTAGATCATTTGAGGAGTATGAGAGACATTTGAGAATAGTCCTAGAAACCTTAAGAAATAAGAGGTAGTATGCCAAACTTAGTAAATGTGAGTTTTGGCTAACCAAAGTGAGATTTTTAGGTCACATCATATCACAAGCGAGGGTTATGGTTGATCCCCATAAAGTAGAAGATGTGTTACAATGGGATAGGCCTAAAACCATCACCAAGATTCAGAGTCTTCTAAGTTTGGTAAGGTATTACAAACAACTTATATAAGGCTTTTCTCAGATAGCCTTACCATTGACGCGGTTAATTGGGAAAGAAATACCATTTGTGTGGGATGACAGATGTGAGGGGAGTTTCTATGAGTTGAAACTCTAACTGATCATTGGCCCTATTTTGATTATGCCTAACCCTAGTAAACCAATTATGGTTGATAGTGATGCCTCGAGAAAAGGGTTAGGATGTAGTAGTTGATGTAGTAGGGTAGAGTTGTGGCATATGCCTCTAAGCAATTAAGGCCTCATGAGAAGAATTATCTCACACACGATATAGAGTTAGCTACAGTGGTGTTTGCTTTGAAACTTTGGAGGCATTATCTATATGGTGTGGCCATAGAAATCTACAATGACCATAAAAGTCTAAAATACTTGTTTGACCAGAAAGAATTGAAGATGAGACAAAGAAAATGGATGGAATTTCTAAAGGATTATGAATACACATTAAAATATCATCTGAGCAAAGCCAATGTGGTGGCTAATGCCTTGAGTAGGAAATCCATTCATATAGCCTACATGATGGTTAGGAAATAGGAACTCATAGAGAATTTTAGAGATATTAACATCTCATGTTATATGGTATTAGGTAAATTGTTTTTGAATGAAACCTAAATAGAGAATGATATGAGAGCCCAAATCATATATGCTCAAAGGGAGGATGGATTATTGAAACAGATTAAGGGTGAGATTTCCCAAGGCAAGACCTCAGAGTTCAGAGTGTTTGAGGATGGTATGGTAGTATACCAGGATAGAATCTATGTGCCTAACCAAACTGAATTAAGAGAAAAGATCTTAGAAAAGGTGCTCAAGAGTAAGTATACTATCCATCCAGGTGCTACTAAGATGTATCAGGATCTGAAAAGGGTATTCTAGTGGCCAGGAATGAAGAATGATATAGCGAACTATATGGCTAGATGTATGGTATGCCAGAGGGTTAAAGTAGAACATCAGAGACTAGCTGGGTTATTACAACCCCTAAATATCCCTAAGTGGAAGTAGGATATTATAGTTTTTAATTTCATCATAAGGTTACCCAGAATATCTTCTGGACACGATGCTATTTGGGTCATTGTTAATAGATTGACAAAGTTTGCACACTTTTTACCTATTAAGGCTACTTTCACCTTAGATAAATTAGCCCAATTGTATATAAGAAAGATTGTGTGACTTCCTGGAGTACCTAATAACATAGTATCAGATAGAGACCCTAGGTTCACATCAAATTTCTAGAGTTCATTACAAACTGCTTTAGGGAATAGGTTAAGATTTAGTACTATATATCACACCCAGACAAATAGTCAGACTAAGAGAACCATCTAGACCTTAAAAGACATATTAAGAGTGTGTGTGTTAAAGATAAGGGGTAACTAGGATGTGTATTTGCCATTGGCTAAGTTTGTATACAATAACAATTACCATTCTAGTATATAGATGGCCCCTTATGAAGCTTTGTATAGGAGAAAGTGTAGATCACCTCTGTGTTGATTTGGGCTAGATGAGAGGAGCTTGATAAGACCTGAGATAGTAGACCATACCACCAGGTAGATAGAGTTGATTAGAAAGAAACTCCTTATGGCACTTAGTAGATAGAAAAGTTATATCGATAAGAGAACAAGGTCATTAGAATTTGAGATTGGAGACCATGTGTTCATCGAGTATCTCCAATTACTAGTGTGGGTTAATTTATTAAAGTAAGGAAGCTCAGTCCTTTATATATTGGTCCATTTGAGATCCTTAAAAGAATTGAACCCGTTGCCTATCGTGTTGCATTGCCTCCTAACCTAGCCCAAATCCATAATGTTTTCCATGTCTCCCAGTTGAAAAAGTATTTACCAGACCCCTCATATGTCATAGAATATGAGCATGTGCAATTGAAGGATAACTTATCCTATATGGTGACACTAGAGAGAGTCAATGACACAAAGTTAAACAGCTAAGTAACAAGAACATTTCTTTAGTGAAAGTACTTTGGAAAGGTCTGTCATCTGATGAGGCAACCTGGGAACTTAAAGATGATATGAGGAAGCACTGTTCATAGCTTTTCAGCTAAAGTATGTGTCCATATTTCAAATTTTGATGAAAAGATTTATTTTTAGGGGGTGAAATATAATATCTAGTAATTTAAAAAATGAACTAAACCTAAGAAGTTGATGTTAAAACACCCTAAAGTGGAGCAAATTAAGGCTAATAAGATTAGAATGTTGATTAGAGTATCTAAAATGTGCTTTAGTGCCTAAGGTTAGCCCGGAACTCGAGTAAAAAAGGCTAAACAGAGAGTTACAGATGTCAGTGGCATTTTTGTAATTTTGGGTAACTTTTAGAAAACTCAAAGGAGGGATCTTTAACTGAAAAAATTAAGTTTCCTGGGGTTCTTAGAGGTTCTCAAAATCATAGGAAACTGAAGAATGGTCAAAACCCCTTTGGTTTGCATTTTAGAGTATCGGTTGACTAAAACTTTGATAGACTGTTCAGTAAAGTTTTAAATCCAATTTGGGTGAAATCAAAGACATTTTATGAATTAGAAGACCTAAATTTCATGATGGAAAAGACGGTACTAAAAAAACGATGTGAAATGAGCTCAAACAGAGAAAACAAAGTTTAGGGACATAGTTAGAATTTGGAAATTGTTATAAATGGTCAACCACCTCTTAAATAATGTCCCATTTTTGCCTCCCATCTTAATCGACTAATTTTTAGTTTGAAATAGAAACAAAACTAGCCTTAAGTGGCACGCCAAAGTGGGAGTAAAAGGGGAGGAAACCAAGCTTGAAAACTATAAGGAATTGTCTCCTTTCATTAAACTTCTTTTTCTCTTTCTCCTCTCTCTTCTCATGGTTTTGGTGACTTAATTAGACATGCTTTGTGGTTGGTTCAGTAGAGGAAAGAGAGAGCTTGGAAGAACTCTCAGAAGCTTGTGAAAGCTCTCTTGAAAAGCTTGAAAACAAGGTAAGCTTTGCTATGAGAAATTACTTCTTCTTAGCTTTTCTCTTCCTTCATGTTTCAGCCAGAATTAGGGGTGTATGTAAGGGACTTTGTTTAATCCAAACTCAACAGGATTTGGGGTTTTGGAGCATAAGGAATAAGAATATCCAATTGAAACCCAAAAGAAAAGCTTTAGAAATTAAGTTATAGAAGTTAAGGTTTTGGTTGTACCTAAGAATTTATGAAGTTTTCTATGGGTAATTTAACTTATGTAAGAGTATGTTTGAGTTCTCAAGACATCTAGGAAGCTTCACAAGTGGCAAATTCTCTAGGAAAACTAACAAAACCCCATGGGCTCTCAATTCGCTCTATGTCTCGGCCAAAGAAAGGGAGATGGTACCTTGGGAGAGTTTTCTTTGATTGTAAGGGTAGAAATGGCCTAGAAATGAATAATAGACACTAAAGGAACCATTGGTGTGAATTTAGAAATCATATTTTGAAAGTTAGAAGTTTAGGTTCATTTTCTTTTTGTATAAAGAGGCAGTTTGATGCTAGGCTCCTTAAATTGAGCTTATAATGACTCCAATGAGTTTAAATGGAGTCATATGACTTAGATTGAGTGAGAAATTGGAGCAAAGATCATGAATTATGTGAGTTGCTTCATTATGCTATTGTATGGAACCATAAGCATGACATAAACTAGAAATACCTTGTGTGGAGTTTATGTGGGACTAGAGATCATTCCATTGATACGTTTGTGTCTTGTTTCATGTGTTTAAGCCAAGCCAACCAAGCCTCCTCCAAGTGCGTTTGTGACACTAAACCAAAAGGCTAATGGAATCAAAGGAAAAGTTGTACTTCTTGATTCATGGTAGCTCTCCATCTTTTCTTGTATACATTTCTTGGTTAGTTAATTGTCATTGAATGCTTATATGTATGTTTGAATCATAAAATATGCCTCTAGTTATTGGTTTGGTGCTATGGTACCATTATGCATCTTGAATTATGTTCGAAATGTGACTTTGCTCTTGATGGGTGAGATGATGCCAAAAGTCCCTTACAATGAGTAAAGTGAAGCTAAAAGTCCCTAGGAATGGGTGAGACAAAGCTAAAAGTCTCTTGGAATGAGTGAGGCTAAGTCAACAGTCCCTAAAATAAGGTGATGATAATCTAAAAGTCCTAAATAGTTGGATGATGCTCAACCAAAAGTCCCTAGAGCTTGATTTTGATCTTAACATGTTTATGTGATCTTGAAAATATGTTTATATTTGATTTTTAGAAGCTTTTGGTGCAAACTTGTGCTCTTTGACATGATAATATGTCATTTATGCCTACTTGAAAGGGAGATTTTTTGAATCTCACTCTCCCCCACTTTCCACCTTTGTCTAAGTGAAGCTCATGATGTAAAGAATGGGAGCCAAAGAACATGATTGATGATACTTTGATAATGGAATAGAATTTTGTGTAATTTAAGGTCAAAGTATGTATGTATAAATTATTTATGAGTTGTAAACCTTTGATTATGTGTAAAAGTATATAAATATGTTCATATGTAATGAATTTAGAGCCAAATATATGAGAATACATGATTTTAACATTCTTGAGCCATGGTGTGCTTATGCATAAAAGCATGTGGGATGGTGAATTTGAGTTCTATAAGGATTTGGACCTATTATAATACTTTTATATGCTGTATTTGAACTTTTGGATGCACTCAAATGATCATAATTCATTTAAGAGGCCATTTGTTACCATTTGAAACCATATGGTTACTATTATAAGCCATATTTTGCCCCTGAACCAAAATCAGACTAAATGAATAAGTTTTTGCATGAAATTTGGCAAGTATATAGATCTCATTCAGAATGTTCCACATAGCCAAAGATTATAATTTTTGGAGCTCTATAGAATATCTTATGATTTTTTTTAAATTGGACAAATTATGCAAAAATTGTTAGTACATTGTTCATCTAGGCAGTTTGGTTTTCAGTGTCTTTAAAGGACCAAATGAAGTCCAATACTCATGAAATTTTATAATCATCTAGTTGGCTCCATAAATTTCATAGCCACTAAGAGCACTCAATTTGGAGTTCTGTACAGTGAGATATGAATATGTAAAGTTCTATGTCTGCTATAGTATAAGAAATAGACCCCAGTTACAGTTCTATTATTTTTCATGAGTCTAATGATCTTGTTTTGATCTGAAATTTTTACAATAGTTAGATGATGTTCTGAGCTTTCCAAAAAGTTTTTATTTGTATGATTTAGAGTTCTTTAGCTCAAGTTATGAATTTTTGAAACTAGTGGCAGAATTATAGAATTGCATAGGATGATGTACTTGTGCTAACTTGTGATGCTTGATCTTAAACCTCATTT